>SJJU01007883.1:0-13230 GCA_012932125.1 Conopomorpha cramerella
CGTTCCGATGCTTCGAGTTTGGCCCGGATCTCCGTGATGTTGGACTTCGGCAGCAGGATGTCCTTCAACAGTGACGTCACATCGACATGGTCGAACGTCGCTGGCGGCAGCTTGTTGAGGTCCCGAGCCCCATATGTCGGGACATCGTCAGGATCGGTTTCTTTGAAGGCCCTGAAGATGTCCCGAAGATTCTTTTTGCCGCTCCCCTCCGCCCTCCTCGACGCGAGGCGGACACTGGTGATTGGAGCTGTTTCGGCGAGGTACTTCCTTGCGGCAGTAATCTCATCCTCAGTGTAGCCGGACGAACAGATCTGCTCAAGGCTGAGGCTCGGTCATAACATCCAGCTTATTCTGCACGAAGTCTAGCAGCTCGTGCAGCAGTATAGTGTCGGAGCACTGCCGCGGACGCCATTATAAAAATGGTTCACAGCGGTGAGTCACAGTCGTCGGCACGCGCAAAAAGCGTCTAGCGCGGCCGGTGTCTAGAACTGAACCGAGGATACTGAAGGTAGTTCCTTGATCCCTTTGCTAAAATAAACATTCGGACGAATCAATTACATCTTTGAAGGCGGGGTGGTTTCGTGCGGGCTGCAAGTTTCAAGTTTTTTGAAGTTTGGAAGTAGCTTCTAGAAGTCCGATGCCTTGGGAGGTGCAGATTTTCTTGGCCTGAGTTCTGCTCCAGATCTATGAATTTGTTTGGCAAGCCTTGAACGTCTCCGCTAGGTTTTGTCAAAACAGGTATTCACCCACCTTGGTGTTAAGAATATAATTCTCTCTCTCTTTGCTGTGACTTAGACATGTTCAATGATTCCCTCGCAGCATTTAAGATAAAATTAAAATAATTGAAGACTGATTCACTACTGTTCCTAATTATATGTTGTTTGTATTGGCCATTGCGGTTATATTTATTTATTTGATTTTGTTATTGTTTTGCATTGTTTACTGCACAAAACGCAAGCACTCACTTGCTTTAACTGTTTGTTTTATAATTAAGATTTTTTTTTTGTATTTTATGTACCTATCTTTGTTACTATGTAAGATAATGTGACTACAATTGTACCTGTTTTTGGGCTCTCAGTGGTAGCCTGTTATTAAGGCTGCACTTACCTGTTTTTTTTAATGTAATTTTTAACATATGTTTTCTGTAAGACCTTGTTGGTTATCCTTAATAAAATAAAAAAATAATAATAAAGAAGAGAATCTTTCCTTTCGGATTTAATTATAAAGGTTCTTCTTGTGACAGTGATACAGTTACAAGAAGTCGCACATAGTACTCCCGGTATCAATCAGATAGAAGTAAGTCCTTATTTATATCTTTAGTTGACAAGAGCCGGGTAAAAGCTGCGCCAGAGCTCGAAATAGCAGTAGCTAGCAACTTCTGTTTATTATCTATTATTTTGTCGCATTTAACACCGTTTGAGTGAAGGCAGCTCTTATTTCTGCGATTTAACATGGGGGCCAACTTATTTGCAGTATTACAATTTTTTTCGAGAAGTTATTTATTTAATATTTATTATCTTCCGTGGTGACGGTGAAGATTAGGACTCAATTTGTCGTGAATTATAAATTAACCTATTTCGCATTGCACCTGGCACGCCAAACATGCGTCAATTTTATAAGTATACTATAGCATACATGTATGAAATTAAATATTATTCTTATGAAAACAGTCTATTTTAACCACATACAAGAAATGTACGCTACATTTGATATGGCCATTTTTGCAATATTTGCGCCTTTGAATTTTACTGTGTATTGACCAGTGGTCTATAAGTACCTAAATTAATTTCCTTATTCAATTCCTTTAAGGTTCTTTGAGCGTCAAAAAAACACATGTATTACACGTCAACACAAATCACATACTGAATCAAAATTGTCAAAAAAAATGGACGCCGTTATTCCCATTGACAGACGAGTTAGACATCTTCCAAATGGCGTGGCACACGTTTTGGCCATTGACGGTCAGCCGCGGAAGACGTCCATTCGGACTGGACGCATGGAGTTCAATCCATTTGGTAATCCAAAGCTGAAAGACGTCCGTTTAATTTGCGTGCGTTTATCACATTCACGGTACGATTGTGGAAGACCTCCAGGCCATTTGGATTGATGGACGCATCGTCAATGCCTACCTTTACCCCGATATGTAAAGGCCCGCTATTCACGATGCTTTCAAATGGATGCACTCCAAATATACGTACCATTGACGATACGTCCATTTGGACGTACGACATGATTATTTCGAAAACAGTAGTCGTATAGAAGTAGGAGGGGACAAACAATGGATGATAATACATTTTCAATGGTAGCAATAGCAGTATGTATTGCACTAAAAAGGAAAATATTGTGGATGAAGCAGTGGTTAAAGCAAAGGCGAATATTTACACGGACCAAGTTATTGGCAGAATTATCTTTAGAGTCCCACAGACCGGAGGAACTATTTGAGGATGGACGAATAGAAGTATTCCAGATTACTGGAGCTCGTGACTCCAACTATACGTACAGAAAGAAAATACTAATATGAGGCAAGTCATAAGTCCTCATGAAAGGCTATGTGCGACACTTCGCTTTTTAGCTTCTGGGACAACCTATGAAAATTTAAAATTTGAACCTGCAATTTCTGCTCAGCGTTTGGGTACCATTATACCCGAAACTTGTAAGGCAATTATATCAGTATTGAAGGATTATATGCAGGTGAGTAAATAATAAAAATCGTATTATTTTCACAGGCTTTAATTTAGCTTATTTGTTTATAATTGTAGAAGTGGTTGTAAAAAAGCAATCATTTTTGTTGTTACAATAGTTCTGTTTGTTCTGATGTGTCAAGGTCATGCAAAGCAGCAACATACTCATCATAGAGTATAGTACTGCCAGAATCCTGTTCACAACGACGTCTAGTATTTTGTTGATACTGTTCACGGAGCTGTGTTGGTGAATGCTCAACATGATGGTTCATGGGAACAATATGTGAATGAATTCCTAAAGCATTAATTTCTGTCATGAATGTGGCATCATTGATTATTTTTTGACAACATGTAGCCATAACAGGTGGCAAAATTCTTAGGTTTTCCGCTATATGTTGACCAAATGAATCATATTGCTGTGTCATCTTTGGAGGTTCATCCAGTTTCTTAGCGTTTTCCATTTGATATTGACATAAATACTATGCATTTGATATTAACATAAATTGTACATACTATTGCAATTTCTTTTTAAGTGGTGGAGGCAAATCGTTCCAACACTTTGTAGCCTGATATCTTAATCTACCTCGAAAAGCTGCAGTTTTGTGATGATACATTAGAAGATGCTGAGACTTGCTTCTTACTTCTGATGGAGACAGAGTGTTTAGAGTCACGCCAGGTGAGCTTCTCATAAAGATAGGGTGGAAAAGATGTCTTCACCACTTCAAACAATAATTAATTACACTGACCACTGACTACTGACTGGTAAGTGACAACTGATGGATATTTTGTGGCTCCGTTACATTTATTAATAAATATGCCTGGACATTTTTACACACGGTCACCTGACCCCAAACTAGGATACCCTGTACTATGGGTGCCAGAGACCGATACACTTACATAAATACTTTTAAATACATACATAGATAAATAAAACACCCAGACGCACACAACAAATGCCTCAGCTCATCACTAAAGCACTATGTCCGTGGCGGGAATCGAACCCGCGACTGGCGATCTAGAGGCAGATGTCCTGACCACTAGTCCATGCCGGCCGTCAAATTTATCCGTGAATTATTGTTCTGCCATGAGGAAGTTGTTTGCTCTGCAGGCAGTATTTGAATTCTGTAACAATGAAATTCATTGAAAAAGAACTCTTATTTAAGGTAACTTATTCTAATTAGAATAAGTGGACAAACAGTAGACTTTCGATATGCGGCTGGGATATTTCCTTTACATTCTCTTGTAGATCATCATCAATATCAGCCCATGCTTGTCCACTGCTGGACATAGGCCTCTCCAACTATCGTTTAGATAGTACAACAAAATTCAAATGTAGTTTTATTACTTACTCTGAGCCAGTTCTAGGTGGTGTTGTAACATGAGATTCAAGGAGGCTTGGCGAGTCCATAAATGCTGGATTTATTCATTGTCTCAACATATTTAAATACATTGTATTGAGACCAGTCCTGAAAACAATCATGAGGATGTTAAATTAAAAATAGTATAGCAACAACTGCCAGTCTATGTGTTGTTATAAAGATAATAATCTTAAACACTAACAAGCACAGATGAATAGGAATGTTCAGCTTACACCGTGTTACCATTATGACATCGGGATGTGATATTATATACACTGGCTCCATCATGTATTTGAGGCTCTAACAAATAAACTGCAAAAAGAAACCATTTAAGCAAGTATGAACCTTAGTTATATTATATAAAAGGTTTTTTTTAATCACTATGAACAAGCGTTTGATCACCATCCTGCCTGATGTTAAGCAGCGACGTGGTCTACCATGGAGCACACTTGTTCAGAAGGTACCTATTCACCCGCGACTTGAAGACGAAATAAAAATTAGATAAGTGATACGACTTGAGTGCTATCAGAGTCATATTTGTAAACATATCCAGAAATACGCTCTTTCAATAAATCTATTACTCTGTTAACAATAGGGTCGTCTAGAACCTTCCTTGGTGAGCCTCCTACTGTGGATGAATAGTTATTTGTCGTTTAAAGTAAAGTTGTAAAAACTTTATAGACTATAGTAAACTACCCAAAGTATTCTAGTATTCATCAGCGTACAAGTGGGAGAAGTTAAATACATAAAGTAAAAGGAAGTTAGGGTTGGACTATAGGAAAGGGGGTGAGGGTGAAAACGCCCTCCATCGTAGCCACAAGACTACGTGGAAGGGGTGCTCTGATTCGGTTTTGCCCTAAATGTTTTTCGTCATATCTCGGAAACGGTGCGTCGTACAGCGAAAATAAGGCTTTTTTCACACCTCTTCCCCCTGCCCCCCTGAAAGCATAGTTGAGGTATAGATTGTATTATTTAGGCTCCAGCCTTCATATACCAATGTATATTATGTAATATTCACTGTACCGTGTTACTCATGTTTGGTTATGTGAAGGAAATAAATTTATTATTTATTATTATTATAGATTGCAAGTTGAAAAAATACTAAAATCCAATAAAAACAAAAAAAAATCCATTTTGAACTGCCCTGCATTTTAGTATTTAGTATTTTTTATTAAAATAATCTTTATAATCTCTCTATGGTACGATCCCTGTGCGGTAATGCCGTGCTTAAGTAATATGTATGTACAAAAACCTTAATCAAAAAATTCATGGCGATTATTGTTTTGCGCAATTACGCTGTCCTAATTAAGTCACATAAAGTAAAAAACATTTTTTTTTGCGTATTTCATTTTTCCGCCTTCTCATATTAACTAACATTTTCATCTGTTTTTCATTCAATTTCTTTCTTTTTTTTTGGACCCCTAATTCGCATTATTGCTCAATAGGAATTTTTCTATAGGCTCGCTTATTTCTACGGAGCAGGAAGCGATTGTGGTTGCGCGTTCGTGGCTTTTGCTCCCGTCCACGCTTCGTCGTCGTCACTGCATAAGTGCCAATATAATGAAAAAAGAGCGCAGACCACCTTACAAATTGGGTTTCAGTTGGTGATGTGGAATCCGGACGGAGTGGTACTTCCCCATTTATTATCCGTAATCCCACAAAGAATACAATTCGATAAGACTTGACCAGCTAGGACTTTAGAATGATATCACGTAGCGTCGATTACATACAAAGTGCAGTGCAAAACCAAACACGTACCTATCTAAGTGTATTAGAATTTTTAGATCTCATCTGCCAAGTTAAGGAATAAATTGATAGTGTTTCATTACTGTACTTCTGTCCTAAAATTTATCGGTCATAAAATGTATCTGACTTGAATGGAATCTGTCCTAAACCGAACAAAGGAAATAATATAGGTAAGGCACTCTTTTCAGTCAAATAAAATAGTTTATTTCTTCATCGTTATAAGTGCTATTACATACAGGTACACAGTAGTATAACATAAAGCTTGATGAATGTCCTTTATGATTTTAAAAACAAAAGTAAACATCCCCACAACAGTCCGTCCTTGTATAAAGTTTAAATAGAGGAATCCGAAGAACTTGTACTGGGAATTCTTCTTCTCTGTGGCGTTCTCGCACTCTACTAGGCTCCGCTGAGCATCTTGAAACGTTTGATCATGAGATCGTTTTGATCTGAAAAGTTAGTAAAAATTAAATAAACACAAATTTTAAAACAATGGCCTAAATCATTCATTTTTACACAAGTCCAGTAGATAGGTTAGATAACAACTCACTTGGCACTGGTGACAGTTTCAATTTGTTGACAAGTTTGATCCAGTTGCTGGGGTGTCTGAGCATCTTCTTGAAATGGCGTCGACAACTGTCAAAGTGGCGCTGTCGTAGCTTGACCCATAACAAAGATTGATTTCTATGGGTTTGGTATATTTTTAGTATTTTTATTGAAAATGACTCGTTGTTATGTGCCCTAATGCAATAAAAATGGAACTCATTGTTTTCCCAAAGATCTTAAGGTACGCAAACAATGGCTGAAAGCTATAAGACGTGAAAAAGATAACCCAAAAAGTAATGCGAGGTTATGTCCGGACCATTTTCTGCCCAGTGATTATCAAGGATTCAGTTACTACACGGGTAAGTTACTACCTATGTTTTATTATAGCGTTTTTTATGACTTTAAGAGGTACCTATTATTGAGTACGTATGTACAGGTGTAGTGCAAATAGATTTGACATGGTTTCTTTTTACTGTCGCTGCTATCTCAATATCACGCAAAGGTATCGAGTTATTCGAGAGGTTTATAAAAACAGTAACAGACGTTAAGTACAAGTTCGTACTTCCACGCGTTACTGAGGAAACTGCGTCAGTAAAAAAAGTTCTGCCAACTTAATTTGTTAATGTTCCTTGTATTTTATTGCTTACAGGACTCAAGAACACACACAAATATTTGAAAAAAGGGACTGTACCATCTCAGTTTTCATGGAACAAACAACCTACATCAGAGGCAGCACTTCAAAGACAAGAGCGGCTTGCTGTACGAAATGAACGTAAGGAAATACTGCTGAATAATACATTTGTCTCTCTTGACAATAATGAATCAGCAACTCAAACATTACATCAACTGCCCATTCATAGAAACAACAATAGCTCAAGCCTTCTTGGTAATATCATTGAAGTAGAACAAGAAATTGTAGTTGAGCAGGATATTCAAGTTAACAAACAAAACAAAACTGTCACATCTTGTGAAGAACCTCATTCAAGTAAGGACACAACAAAATTGCAGGTCAAAAATGTGGGCGTTCAAACATCTACAATATTATCTTTATCATGTACCTCTTTGCTGCTGGATGATGATGAATCTGTACATTTCTACACTGGCCTGGAAAATTATGATAAATTTCAACTTGTACTACGTACATTGTTACCTATGGCTAATGATTTAAAATACCGCTGGAATAAAGACTTCTCAATAAGCACAGAAGATCAATTTTTAATGCTTCTCATCAAATTGAGAAGAAACAAAGTTGATTTTGAACTAGGGAAAATGTTTAGTGTTAGTAGAACTACAGTTTCTAATGTTGTTATTACATGGATTAACTTTGTGCATGATTTGTGGAGACTCATAGACATTTGGCCAAGTCGTGATTTAGTAAACTACTATATGCCTGAATCATTTAGGAAAAGTTTTCCTCTAACCCGTGTTATTGTGGATGGCACAGAAATCCCAATCCAAAAACCAGGAGAACCAAATGCACAAAGAGCCACATTTAGCACTTACAAACACAGAAATACAATGAAAATACTGGTGGGATCAACTCCGGGGGGTCTTATGAGCTACTGTTCTGAGGCATATGCGGGCTCCACTAGTGACAGGCAAATTGTAGAACGAAGTGATTTATTTGATAAGTGTGAAGTAGGTGATAGTATTATGGCTGACAGGGGATTTAATGTACAGGATTTATTTGCAAGTAAAGGTGTAGGTATTAATATTCCAACATTTCTGAAGGGCAAATCCCAAATACCTGGATTGTTGATAAAAGCGGACCAAAAACTGGGCAGTCAACGAGTACATATAGAGAGGTTAATAGGGTTAACTAAAACCTATACAATTCTGAAAAGTGAATTGAACCAAAATTATGTCCCACTAGCATCAAAGATATTTTTCATTTGCTTGATGTTATGTAATTTTAGAGAAAATATTGTAAATAAGAAAATAAAAGCTGAAAATTAATTGTATTATGTATATTTTGTCTATGAAAATAAAACACATTTTTGTACAACCTTTTTATTTACTTACATAGTCGCTCATAGTTTTTGTAAATATATTTATTAAATAGTGCTTTTTTAAAATAAACTTCATAAAAGTGGTCTAATTTCTCCAGCATGCTTTGAATAAATTCTTCGTCTCTTGTTATAAATATCACTTTGAGATCTTTATAGGTATATACAACCAAGTTGGCATATTTCCTGTTACTACAAAACAGTTGACCCTGAATTTGGTAGTAGTAGGGTGTAGTTTTTTTTAAACTTAGCGTGCCATTTTCATTAATTAAGTATGGCACTGTGCTTTCTGATATTTCATTATAGCGACATGAATATGTACACTTTATTTCAATAAGGGTCTCAGGTCCCAACAATCCATCTGGTGATGCTGCTAAATGTGGTTTTAATTGTTTAATTTGAAGGCCACACATTTCCACATTCAGACCATAGTCTGCACAATATTGTGCCATGGCAATTTTTTCATTAATAATGCCATGGCTTGTGGCTCGGGATTTAAACTCACGGCCCTGAACCAATTGTTCAGCAAAATTTTGCTTAGAGTTGTCTCTCAAGTGACAGATGGTGTGGAAATTACTAGCAGTCAGGCGTTGCCTGCGCTGCTGTTTCCATAAAACTGAGTCAGTTTGACCCACTGTCTCGATTTGAATGTGATTTCTTTCTTCATCAGTTATTTTATTCAATTTCAATCTCTGTAGTAATTCATTTTTTAAATCAATACCACAATAACTGTGGTCAGTTTCCATGGCATAGGGATTGCAGGGTTCGTATAGTTCCTTCAGTGGCATTTGCGATTTATGTGTTACAATTATATTACGAACATAGTAATTATAATTATGTTTATCTATTTTAGTCACGTCAAATGGGACAAAAATTAATCTTTTGGCCACTCTTTTCCGTGGTATCTTCTCTGCTCTCATTGGTGATCCTGTATATTTGTTTTTGGGGCAATTCCACTGTTGCAGCATTTGTGTACACACCTCATTCAATAATAATATCTTTTTGTTTGCAAGGTTTTCAATAGCCAGTAGGACTACTGCAACATGTTTACACGTAGCATTTGATCCACTCCCAGCAGGGCACTCACAATGTGTTTCCTCAGGAATACCAAAGTTATTCATTTTTATGTCTACTTCATATTGAAGGTGTTTCATAGTTTTTTTGCAGAATCCTTTGACATAAAATGTATCGCCAGATGTTGCGCATCTTACAGCAGTCAGAAATCTTGACTCGTATAACTGTACAGAGGCATAAATTTTTTTCTGTGTGCTGTCCAAATAATGACGTATTTTAGTTTTATCTATCGGAGGAAGTACAGTACTGCTGTTTACATCTTTGTATCTTTCCATGGGTGGCAACACAATTGCTGGATCTGGAGAATCGTTATCTACTCGTCCGAAGTTGAAATGTTTATCATACATTTCGAGCCGTTCAGTAAGTTCGGCCTTTTTTCCGCGCAAGGAAGCTCCTCGTTTCTTCAGTTCCTCCTTCAATTCGGCTACACGCAAATCAGAGTCCAAATTCACAGCACAAGTCGTCGTTCCAGAGGTTGTTCGCAAATCCAATCGTAAAGGCGAGTGCAGAGGCCAAATAGGGAAGCCAAGAGTCGTTATTGAGAAAGGGAAAATTAATAAAACGTAGAAATACACCGAAAACAAAAACACCAACAACCGCATCGCAACGTTCAACACCGGTTGACAGATTGATGATTGATATATTAGCAGTACACTTTGGTTGATTGAGCTCAAGCTATGCTGGCGCCACCTAGGATTACCTTGCTCCAATCGGTGCCATTGAAATAGGGAAAGCTGTGTAAGAAATCATAATATTTTGTTCAACTATAAATGTTTTTTTTTTCTTTTTTTGCACTTCTGGCAGTGACAACTCCCATTTTGATTGAATAAAAAATTAACAAGATTGACACTTTCAACAGTTTGAATGACGATTCTGCGTTCCAGAATTGCATTTTCATGGTAAAATTTCGATTCATATTTATGTCAACACTTACCAAACTTCTAGTATACTCCGAGTCTAGTAAGAGCTCATCGAACACTTCGACTATACGAACTCGAAGTTCCTCTCGGGAATTATTAGTCCTCGTGTACATTCTGGCCTTCACATAGCACCATAAAAAAAAAGTCCAAGGGTGTAAGATTTGGCGACCGCGCTGGCCAGTGATGGTTACTGCGGCGGCCGATCCACCGATCTCCGAACATTTCCCATAAGGCAATAGTTGCGTTATTCATGGAGTGAGCCGGGGCTCTATATACGTAGCTGATACCACATAGATGGACATGCGGACTCAGTCAATGTATCACGGTATTGCTGCACCACAGATGCAAGTAATTCTACGAATTTTTCGCTATTTAATGCACCGTCAATGAATATTGGCCCAGTAACATTATTGTACAACCTGTACTGGTTTACACTTTCCACACGATAACTGTTCTTTAAGAATAATGAAAAGGCGTACTCTGTGTATTGTTGGGAAGCAGTAGGTACGTAAATAACTGGTACAAATGTTACCACATCTGAATTTCTTGACAAGTCCAAGTGAATTGTATAAACCTGATAAAATATTTTGGTGTTATTCGAAAAGTGCCGTCGCCGTAGAATTCATTATTGGTCAAAATTAACTTTCGAGCGCTTACCGCGAACCAAATATTACAATTTTCTCATCATGACCATGGTCATACAAAAAAAAATCCTCCACAATATGGTTGGGTAATTTCACATCTGCTGGTGTCTTGAATTTGCCACCCCAAATTTTCAAAAATCTATTGCGTGCTCTATAAAGCTTATCTTTTTTTGCTGACAAGGAATGGCATTTTATGTTTCGTATTAATTTCTTCAAAACATGGGTGAGCACTCAAAAAAATATTTTCAAATATTCTTGGCACAGACTCGAAATTATTACAAACCTCGTCTTTGCACTTATCCATAGTCGCGTCGATCAAATTTCGTACGTGATCAGGAGTACAGACATGGCACGGTTCTTTAAAAAAATCATTATCTTTACTCAGCGTATCAGAGGTATTACAATATTTTTGTTGAATGCAGCGCCCATTGGTGCTATCAGAATCTGGTATTATGCTCCGGAGGGCTCGTGTTCCCAGTGGTAGTAGTTTCTGCGATTACACAACTCTTTTCCCGTCAATGTCGACTCATCTGTCCACATTATGTTAAACAGGAAGCCTTCGTCCGTTCCAAAAACCACCGACAGAAATTACGTCGAGGAAGTAGCTTTTGTGAATCCCGTAGGGGAGCGGCCTCTTTCCTCGTGCTGCTGGTAGGTTCTCGGTTAAAGTCACGCAGCGCTCGCTCAACTTTATAAGGAAGCCTTCGTCCGCATCGTCGCGTTCCAAAAACCACCGACAGAAATTACGTCGAGGGAGCCTGTCCCGTGGAAGTAGTTTTTGACGTTTCTACCTTCAGATTTTATTATTTTATGCACCGTGCTGTGCGAAATCCGTAGGAGAGCGGCCTCTTTCCTCGTGCTGCTGGTAGGCTCTCGGTCAAAGTCACGCAGCACTCGCTCAAATATCCTTATGGACACTTGGTGGCTTGGAACTCTGGCTGGTCTCGCGGTAGATTTTAGGCCTTAGAAATACATGTTTATCAGTTGGACAACATTGGTACCGGTACCTACGTACCGCCTCCATTGCTACCACTTTTATTATACATACATTCGGACCATGTCATCTTGCAAGAATCGCAAAATAGAGCCGAAACATTTCACGCACGATTACCCACAGCCGAAGCCTCCCACCAGGATGATACCTGATTAGCACCACCCATGTGCTTGTGGCCGAATACTGGTCACAGAACATATGAGGACACACGCGCTCGACTCGAAAAGAAGAAGAAGCACCACCCAGGGACTACGTATGGGGTGTCAAAATTTAGAGCGGAGTCTTTCCCATGGACGTAGGTATCTCAGTCCCCGATTTTTTATCTTGACTTTCTTAAACGTTTCTTATTCTTTTTTCTGTATTTAATTGTTGTTTTTTATAAGCTATTTATCAGAATTCAGGCCATGTGGCTCGCTCAGTTTGTTTCGTACCCTATCTTTTAGGTGAAGAGGGCTACATTTTCCACTTGATATTTTCTTATTCTTTTCTATTTTTTTGTCCTTTCTTCACATCAGCGAAATGTAAATGGTTTCTTTTCATTTCCATGTGCTGGAATTAGCTTTTTTACAATTGTTTTTTTATGCGGCGATGTCATCCTTCAACCCCATTAGCTGCACGGTTTTTTTTTTGTTATAACAACTCGTAATGTCACTGCTATGTTTTTTTTTCAAAACACGCACAGTTTTGATCACTGATAGTTCTAATTTTCTTCCTCTTTTCATGGGAGATGTGTCTGGAGTTTTAGCTCCCACAATTGCAACCAGTGATCCGTCAGGTGTATGACAGAGACTTGCTTCATATGCTTTGGATGCTGTAACACGACCATATCGCAGCTCATAACACAAAGGATTTTTGTGTTGTTTCCGAGTAGATTCCTCAATGAGATGTATGGTTCTTTTATTTAATTTCTCTGTTGATGATGCAATTACTAGTTCAAAATCATTGACATCATTATTGGAATGCAAGAAGTGATGTGAAGAATACTGGCGGACATCATTATATTTGTAATCTTCTTCAAATTTCAACAGTTCACAGTTATTTATTTTTCTTTTTTTCGCCTCTTGAATAAACTCTTCGAAAAGGTCGGTATTTGCTTCAAGATGTGGTATTCGCTTCTTCTGCGTTAACTGGTCGACAGTTATAAATTTTAATGTCGTACCAACTCTAGACAGAGACGATTTCTTCCAGTAGCATTCCACCTCAGTGCAGGAGGGTTATTCACTTCGACGATGGATCCACATTAAAAATGCCACTACACGTT
>SJJU01007884.1:0-28511 GCA_012932125.1 Conopomorpha cramerella
TTAATGTGCCCCTTGTTAGACTGGTGTCAAGTAAGACATCAATCTTAGACTAGATTATAAACTTATTCATATATTAATTGTGTTTCAAATCTATTACAAGTAAAATGGGGATTAAAATCTATTGCAAATGTCTGCAGGTGCATCAGAAATACTCCCTTTATAAGTGGATAGACTTGTACCGCTTAAGTTAATATTTTTAAATGTAGTGTTCGAGATTAAATATAAAAAACACATGTAATAAGCACCCTGCATAAGTAACCTGCTTTTAGAGCAGGAGCTGAATTTTATAAATCCAGACCGCAGCAAGGTAGATATGTCTGTTAAAACATTAAATACTTTTAAAAAAATCTACACCCATAAGCTTTTAACACAAAATACAACCAAACAGTTCAATGCGTGCCTATTTAAAGTATTTTAAATAACCATAATGTAAACATCGCGACTCCGATGTAACGTATTCGAAAATACTCTGTGTGTTGCTATGTTCGTATAACCGGTAAAAGTACTATACGACAGGTGCGCGTGCGCAACCAAGCGTATGCACTAAACTTAGTGTGAATAAACAAACTTTCCGCCCGCATTTTGTTGCCTTTTTTATAATGTAATGAGCATGTGTAAAACAAAACATAGACAGCAGTCTTGTCCGACTGTCTAATTTATGTTATTTTATGTTTATGTGTATTCCAGTATCAAAGTAACGGACCGTTCTACAGATGGTTAGGCTTTTGACATTTCACTTCAAAGTAGAATAGGTACTAATTTTTTTTTCGTAGTATATTTATTTATTAAACATAATGTTTAAACAGTAGCTCATATTAGAAATCATACTTAATTAGTGCTATATGAACAGCATTTGCTACTTATCCTACCTATATTATAATTCCAAAATCTACGTACAACTACAATGTCTTTCGTTTGATAACGTCGGATATAAGTTAGTACTAAGAATTACCTACCAACTTAGTAAAAATAAACAGCTTAGAAGCACTACAAAGTACAAATCTCCTTGCCCGTTATTGTTTTCTTACGATACTCGACGTAAAGGTCAAATCATTGAAAAAGTTGTTACACCTCTAACTTTATAACTCAACACTAACAAAGTTCATCCCACGAATTCCAATCCTCGGAATCCAGTGTGGAACAAGTGAGAATCGTAAAGTGAAAGGGACGCAAGATCCCATTGACAGATACTGGCCAGGTAGAAAAATCCAGTTCCGCCGAAAAAAAAAGTAAACATCAAGGCATGAGAGAGAAGTCCTACCGCGTAGCGTTCCTTGCTGAGATGTTTGGTGTGCAGAAGGAAGTAGGAATACGTTAAGATTGTTTGATTTGTTCGTTTGGGTGTTTTGTTGGTGGGGCTTACGTAGCAAGTCTATGCCGTCATAAAAAAATAGTTTTGTAACGTAATTTACTTACATAAAAGTCAATTTAATTTACTTTTACTTTTTGTGCGGTGCATAGGCCGTCGCTTGAGGGACTTCGGGTCGGACGTGCACTCGGTTTTGTATTTGGGTCTAAGAATCTCCATAACTATCCAGAGGGGTAAAGCTGCTAGCGTGTTGGACACTTTCGAAAAGGACCCACGTGGCTTTTAAGAAAATGTAAATATCATTGTTCTAGACTTTAACCTGGCCGAAGGTGGCGTGAAAAGTACTCGAAACCGAAGGTCATGTATGAAAAGATGTATGAATGTAGATGAAGCGAAAAGGGTATGTCAGGACCGTGACAAATGGAGATCTGTAGTCTCTGCCTACCCCTCTGGGAGACAGGCGTGAAGTGTATGTATGTATGTAGACTAATGTGATTTGGTATAATGTTTAACAATAAATGTATTTAATTAACAAGATATCAATCACTCCTTGTTTTACCATCAAAGAATTCATACAGTCAATGCGTTATAATGTAGTTGCAAAGATAAACGTTCTCATCCTCTACCACATAGACATGTTACATTCATTACTGCTTAGAATGCAAGAAGTTGAGTCAGGATCACACGTGTTGCGTTCATTGCTTTTCTTAAAAAAATCTGTGTTTCCTGCGCAGTACAGTCTGAAGGTCTTCAAGTCGCGGGTGAATATGTACCTAATGTACAAGTGTGCTCCATCGTATACCACATCGCTGCTTAACATCAGGCAGGATGGTTGTTCCTTATGATAAAAAAATTAATTAACATACATAAATTTACGTCTACCGTCTCTAGCCACACTGCTACAGTAGGCTTGAAGACGTGATTGATATCTCGCTGGGAAAAATAGTGGTATTAAAATGTTTACGTCACACAGCGCTGGATAGCAACAAAAGAGTAATTTGCCAGGGCATTCTGAAAGTTGGAATGCCTAATTTGTGTTCCGCCTGACACGAGTCAAGTGAAGTTGTCATAATTTCTATGTCAAGAACTCACGGTTCTGAAAGAGTGTTTAAATGCCGGTTGGGATTCAGCGCATGCTCGTTTGTGTATAAATAATTTCACTGAGTATTAAAATTTCAACGACTCTGAGCTCGGGGCTAGCCTCTCGTCAAGAGTCCACGTGAAATATTGAATAGCCCGTACGTACAGACATTTTCCATTTGGGATATACTTTGGACCTTTTGTCGGCTATAATTTTATATTTCCAGTACCTAAATAGAATGACCGATCCCTTGGGGCCCCTCTATACCATTTATATTGTCATTCCGTCGACAAGATTTGTTAATGTTTTGTGAAATCAGTATCCTATCCAATGGAGTTACAATATTGTGAAAACGTTCCCCGTTTCGTTTTAGCCAACGACCGCCAATGAGGTGTTATAACGGTCTTAAACGAAACATCGTTTCCTAAAGAGTAGTTTTCTTTAAAAAAAAAAAACAACAAAAGTACTTGCATCTCTTTCGTTTCCAAAAAAAAAGAATCTTTTACAGATTGTTGGTTTTTTTTTTAGAAAACTCCTCATTGTTTTAACCACGCAGAACGATGAAGATAATAAAGAAAACTCTTTAAAAAAGGATACCTTACCTACTCTATAATCCGGGAAAGAACATGATATTCAAAATGGAAATCGAGTGATGTTATGTATGGTTCTTCTCGTAGTTAACATCAGGCTGCCAAGTAAATTCTTGTACATTTAACGGGAGTTATAATGTTGCGTCTATGCTAAGTGGTCGTAACTACATATATTCATAACTATCTCACGTCTGTAATCCCTTTCGTGTTAGGCAGAGGCTGAGTTAATAGTAGAGAAGCTTAACTCCCTGGTAACCAGTTGACTCGTTACTAACATACTAGGAATACATTTCATTCAATGTTGGTACATGTTCGGTCCTTGCCTATGCTATAGAATGAAATATTTTCTGTACGAATAAATAATAGTAATAATAGAGAACCCAAAGCGATGAGCCTATCGTCGTTATAGGGGGACCCATAGGTATGCATGTTCTCTCACGATGCCTTCCTTTACTGCTTTGTTAAAAGCGCTGTGAAAGCAGACATTTTTTTCACGTGACAATTTTTTTGGTAATTATAGCCAATCAAGTCTAGTTTTATTGTATTTTACACAATATACATAAGTCACCTCAAAGTGAACAGGAAATTGGAGGAGTGGCGAGAAATCGCATAGAATGTTAGGTACTCACGCACACTGATTAATCAGAACTCAAGTGTCGCTTGAGTTTGTCTCTTACACAAACACGACTATAGAGGTATGCGCTTGAGGGAATTTTCAGAATACGGGTCTTAATTTATCTCGTTTAATACATCTCGTATATTTAATTTATTTTAATTAGTTATTCAGTTTATAAAGTTTCTCAGTTTATCGCTTCGCCGGTATAAACACTACAGACCGGCTTGCTGTTAAGTGCACAAGTCGTCTTTGTATAAACGACGTGATGCGTACTTTGATCTCGGGGAGTTGCGTACGCGCATCGTGATGCCTATTTGCACTTGGCTGATTTAATTTTCCACGTAAATGAACTGGAAGAGTGTTGGGAAACATTTTATATTTGGATGCGATGAGAGATATTGGTTAGTTGAAAGAAAGAAAGAAATTTATTCTCGTAACATACACACATCAAAAGTGTCTAGGGATCAAGTACATTTTAGAAGATTGCAATAAATGATATATTTGACGAAAACTGAATTCATTCATAATTTACTTAAAATGTGGTGATAAGTCATTGATACAGGCATGGGAAATTAGGTAGGAGACCAATCCAGAAGATTAGATTTGATTGAAATAAATTTGTTTTTTTTTAGAGCTAAAAATGTTCTTGATTCCTTTCCTGTTTCTGTCCTTTCCAGACACTTTTGATGTGTGTAGACAGTTTGAGCATCCAAACAGGAGATGTAGATTGTACATAGTAAGTAACATACCATTGTAATAAGTACATTTTTAGGTATAGGTAGTTAACTAACAACTACCTACTTTAAAATAATAATTTATAAGAAGTTAGGTTAGTTCAATCATTAAGTTAATTTATTCTGTTTAATATTAATATTGTACCTATAAAAAAGATGTTTTTCGTAACACACACGCATGGCAAAATATAAATCTGCTTTGAAACGTACACAAATCTGTTTGTCTATCTACTCTCAGAAACAGGCTGTTGTTGTGAGGCGTTTTTTTTTATTCATTTAAGTTACGAAATTACGAATCTTTGAACAGATCTGTATTCCGTGCTGATAAATGCACATATAAAATCAACCTGTCAAAAATAAATAATAGCAAAAAATGTACATTGAAATATTGGAGAAATTCGACCTCCTTTTCGTTTTGGTCTGAGGCGTAAAAAAACTTAATACCAGCTGTTTCTTTTTCCAATACACGTCGAGAAGGCGACCTAAGGTATTCCTTAGGTCCTAATATTTCCTGGATTACAGGGAGTCTACCTAGCAACTAGTCACAAATTCTGTTAGCATCAATTAATCTTTCTAAACCCCCATTTACAGACTAGAGGTGGTGTAGGATATTTATTGCCTGTAAAAGTGAAGTATTGTTTAAAATAGATCCAAGGTTTTGTATCACTAACTGTGCCCAGCGTTCACGAGGGAATTTGTAGATAAAACTATAGTCAGAATTAGATCTTCAAACAAGTATAGGTCGAATGCCTTCAATATTTTTCCCTTAAAAAAGTAACAACCATATACACTGACATATCAGAACTTTTCGCATGTTGCATATGGGTAGGATAATAAATAAAGCCTTCGTATGAGAAGGTTTCCGAACGCCGCGATTGTACAGGATACATCACATTTACTTTAATGGATGTAGCCTTTCTGTTTAGTATTCATGGGTGCGCCAGTGGCTCTCCTTTCGAATAAAGAATGAGCCATTGTAAACGCGCAACCGAAATCCAAAGTCGGCGCATCGTTTGTTCTATACGTACCTAGGTAGTTACGTACCAACGTCGAGGTTTTGACAGATTTTAATCAACTTGGACTGGCAACCAGGAAGAAGGTCGTCTTTTGTAACTTTCCGCTATTGATGTCTCTAAGTATATTAATCTATAGTACTAATATTATAAAGAATAATGACTTGTATTTTTATACGCACCTAACTACGTTTATTTACGGAAAACCCTTTTGGATGCATATCAATAATTCTTTCACCGTTAGAATGCTACGTTAACCTTGAGTAAACAATATTTTATCAGCCATATTGAAAAGTAAGCCATATATAGCGGGGCATATTTATAACAAAGAAGTCAAACACAAACTATATGTATACATAACGTAGATTTGTTTTTGTCATTTATTTGCTGCATTGCACCGGAGGATATAAATTTTCTCAATCCAAAGTCTACAAAATACCTTGAATATACATTTTATCATAGAAGCGATACTAAGTATTCATAAATCAATGTCCCACCCTACACGAGCCAGTGTCACACTATTTTTAGTCCATCCCACTTCACTGCGCCCCTTTGCAGCCCAGTGCATCTATTGGATACTGCAGACCTCGAACCGCTGACCCACATGGGGCAAGGATATCAGTGATGTGGAATTTTATGTGTTAGGGTTTAACACCTTGGTTTTTACAAGCTTGCGTCGATTATTTTCTTTCACCTAAATGCATAATTTGTTTACTTAATTTAATATGTTCACAAATAAGTTTTAATACTCCTTGTTTTGTAATTGGGTTTAAAATTGCACAATTTAAAAAATGTACAAAACGTTTTGTTGTAAAACTTTGTAAGAAAAAAGCTTTCATGTCTACTTATTCCAAGATATCTTCAGATTTGTCATTCCGTTTTTTTTTAAAGAACCAGAACCTTTTGGTCCGTTATGCTTATTATTCGTCAGCTCTCGACACAGCTGTCTATGCGACCGAAAATAGATCTTTGTCAAAGGTTAGGCCATTTATCTTCCCTACACATACCTATTTCACAGTAACTAGATACAGTCGGCCAAGAATCGGCTCTTAGGTTGAAATTAATATGAATGTAATCAAGGTTTATTTTTGACTTGCCACAATAACACAATGCTATCTTATTGGTGTTTTAGTGACACAGAAAGTGTCATCAAAAGTGACAGACCACTGTTCATCCTAAGTTCTTGACCGACGCTACGTAAAATTTTACGCTTCATAGTAAGAAATAAATAGCCCTTCAAGGAAAATAGACACGAGTTTTTCTTTGCTAGACATCACGTCCATGTGAAGATTCGAGAGCACTGCAAAGCCAATGAAGGGGCACTTCTGTCAGCTATTTTAGTTCTCACGTAGTAGTCATCTTTGCTTCTCAGTTGAGAAAATAGAAAATCAATTGAGCGCTTCGTTAAAAGCAAGCTGCGCTATAAATTAAAAGCAACTACCATTTCCAAGTGGAAGTTTCAACAGGTACTTACATATCGATATATCGAACTAATGCATAGAGTATCCATGTTATAATGCGTTCGTCATGCGGCCACGATAAGTATGTTTTGAGCCTCGGATCAATATAGTTATCAATTCATATCACGCCCGCGTACTAATAGGTTTTTGACTGCCGACCCAAATGTGAACACTTGCCGTTATCGTGTCGGTTGTCTAATAAAGGGTAGACGAATCTCTAAGTGATCCTGACACAGTCGAGGAAGGTAGACATATCCCTGTAATATGACTACTGTTAAGGATTATGAAGTAAGGAAGACCTCCAAAGACATTTCCTTTCGTCTCTACATGCGTCGTCGGACGGAACTACGCTTCCTTCACATTACGCTCCAGTGCGCCTGTCTGGCACTCACCACGACCCCTAACTTGGACGCAGGATATGCTGATATCCATTGTTTTGATGCATATTTGCCTGACTCGAGTTTTAAGTAGAAGCCTGCTTTCATACCTACTTAGGCCTGCAGACTTGTTTTTATCAAGTAATAGACTTGAGAAACCAGTGCGTTGAGAACGTCTAATAAGGTTCACAAGTATTTTTTTATCGTTTCTAAGTCATTTACCCCGAGTATAAGTGAATCGGTTTTTTTTCTTTACCACCATTGTTGTAAGAAAACTCATGTACAAAACATGCTGTGAGTCAACTTAAGTCGGCACTATGCTCATTATAATCTCGCGTCGCGTAAAAAAACTAACGTTTTACTCGTTACATATTAATCCATAATATCATATATCATGTTTAATAGAATAGCCTCAGCATTAGTCATACTATACTTATTAAAAAGCTAGTATAATCAGGTCAAATTACGCGGCGTTCTCGGGAGTATAGCATATGTTTTGCAAATACCAATACCCTGCGACAATTTTGCATTCATGTCGAGATGAATCTAGTGTTGCAGTTGATTCTATATTAAGAAATGACACTTGTGTTGCGTGTGCTTTGTCCTGAGACCCTCTGCGTCGACGCATGTCTGTCGAGGGGAGACTCGCACGTGCCTAACCATTTGTGATTCAAATCAGAACCAGATAAAAACAAAAGTAAACTCGTATCGAAGTGAAATTAAATCTTTTGTCTTTATTTTATGTACGTAGATAAGGCAAGGTTTTTGTGGAATGTGACTAAAAATCTGCAAATTCGCTTTCGTGGAGACATGTGGATGCAAGCTTTATTGGTTCTTCGTCATAACGCTCAAAGTTGCTGGTATCTCCAGGTGATTTGTACTTCGGTACATAGGGTGGCGGAAATCTCCCGTTCAAGATTGCTTCCCATTCTATACCTTTGAACCATTTGTGGTTTTTGTAATCTAATACACCGTTTTTCATTAGTCCGTATCGTTTTGTGATGTCCACTTGAAGGACATTCCTCAAAAGGTCTCTCAGATCACTGTTGAAGCTGGAAGGGCATCTATATTTACCGCTGACAATCTTTTCGTAGGTTTTCATTGGTTCGTTCGCATAAAAGGGCGGGTAGCCGGCATTCATCTCGAACAATAGCACTCCGAAAGACCACCAGTCAACGGAGGTGCCATAACCTTTACTCAGTATTAATTCTGGCGCTAAGTACTCAGGTGTACCGCACAATGTCCAAGTTCTACCTTGCACTAACTTACAGAAGCCAAAGTCTGTAATTTTCAGGTATCCATTCTTGTCTATTAAAATATTCTCCGGTTTCAAATCTCTGTAAATGAGATTGCAGTAGTGCAGGTATTCCAAAGCTAACACAACTTGGCTGGCGTAGAACTTTGACAAAGCTTCCTCGAACTTGCCCATTCGCCGCAAATGCGTGAACATTTCTCCCCCCGGAACAAACGGCATCACGAAGTAAACGTAACTGTTGTCCTTACAACTAAATTCCATGGACACGGCGAACGGAAAACGAATAGCTTCGAGAATCCGCTTCTCGTACAACGTATGGTCTACTTGTTTTAATTTTACAATTCTGTCCTTTTCGAGAACTTTCATTGCAAAGAATTTTGCACTCTTCGAATGCTTCAGTAGTACAACTCTGCCAAATGCGCCGGTTCCCAATGTACGGATCCTTTCCAAATCTGTGAACGAGATTTGAAATTCTCGCTGTTTGCACCACCGTGATTCGAATTCTGCCTTTAGCTGTGAAAGATATTTGGTGTACTGCTGTTGTTGCTGTTCTGTGTAACCGTCCTTGGAGTTGTCTTGGTTGTATGGCCCTGGTTTATAAGATGAGCCATCTTTTTGCGAGCCGCAGCTTTTTCGCGAGTACATAGTTATAATTATCACCTAATTATACTCGCACCCCATTCCCAACCATCTAGATTTCGTGAGATTCAGTTGTTTCCCTATATTTGTCCAACGATGTCCCTATATGAACATGATGGGGGTTTGTTTAGTTGAGAGTTGCGACAAGTGTAGGGTGTTAACAGGGATGTGAGGGGTGAACGAACTGAGGGGCGGGGGGTGGAATGATCAGCTGTGTTTGGGGTGAACCCGCCACGCTGCCGGCCGGCTGCCGCCGCGCCCGTTATTGATCACACAGTTGGTTGTATGTTTCGTGGAATATGCCAGGTTCGGTTTCGTTTTCATTTTCAGAATGTGCATAGAGTTATCGATTACCTTTTTAAGCTTAGGCTAATCTCTGTCTGTGTGACAATGTTCGCCAGTACTTGAAAGCTTTCACTAATTAAGTACATTAGTTTAAGCTATAGAAATAACGTACAATCCTCACGTATAAATTATCTGGGCTAAATAATGTTTAATGTAGCGCGTGTGTATTTGCTTATTTAACCTCATTCGAAACGAAATCAGTTTCCTAGTTAGTTGTTTGGCAGGTTCACTGGCTTTCGACGCAGGAGGTGTAATTTAACTAGTACCAAATAATAGAACACTGTATTAAACTGTACACTGCTCGGTCATGCGTTCGACATTCCGTAATAATTCTTAATGTTTTAGAAGTAAATACCGTAGTAACAAAATATATTACCTACGAGTCTATCTTACGATATCTCTCTTTGCGTTCAGCAGCTGTCAGCAGATGAAACAGAACATGGATAGCATGTTGTCTTATCTGAGCAGAAATGGTGTCATTTTACCTACCTAAACTTTTCATACATATCTTTATTTATCATCCATAACATTTGATCGTACATCGATATTTTCGCACACTATCGCATCGGAGATTGAACACAAACTGTTACAAGTGAACGTTGAAGTACCGTTAGTAATTGTTTCTACTCGTATAATACTCGAGCGAACATAACTAGGCAACAAGTAGTATGAGGGTCAGAGCGTACGAGTTTTTTTTATATATAATGGTGACGCATACCATTAGGTTACGTCCTTATTAGAGCCACCGCTCTCGCACTCTGCCAGCTTTATCTAAGGTTATCCACACGATTTCTTTAAATTACAAACAAACATCGAAACTATTCCATAAAGATTGTACTAGAATAATCGATGCGTGTGGTATATTTAACACCATTACATTTGTATTAGTTTTCCATCTTAATCCATCATCGTAGCAAACAGTTTAATCATGGAATCAATAGTATCATGAGCAAAGCAATGAGTGTCATCATTTAAAGCTCTGAGTAATCGTGTCGCGCCGATGTTTTTAGTTATTGCGTGTGCTGTTATTTGTGATTGTATCCGACGGCTGTCTATCTTATTTTATGTTCCGTTCATACAATCAAGAAAATTGGTTATAACTTGTCTATTTTAATGCCTCGTTTATTTGTACCTTCGTTAAATAGTTTGTATGGAAAATAGAAATGAATAGTTCGTCTATTATTATCAACATCGTGATGATAGCCGCACACCACAAGGTGTGTGAACACTATAACATCGATGGGCTCACCCCCTGTCACGTTGGGTTATATAAGCTTAGTGAACCGTGGGCATTTGCTTAGCGAGTGCCTCTGCCTACCCCGATTTGGAATTTAAGAATGCATGAAGTCTGTGTGTATTATTATAGGCTGACAACCTAGGGATTGTGTTCAGGTAATATTTAATTACTTTTGTAGTAACACAACAGAACCGAGTAAAGCACTAAGTATAGTAATTAATATGCAACGTTTCACATGTACTGCCGGTCAATGTCTTTATGTGATGTAATCTCAGCATCAATAAACCTAACGAATACCAAGGCCAATGAAGTCGACTCAAGTTTTGTTACTTCATTACACATTTGATATCTTTGTGGAATTACGTCCTCGTCGTCGATGTATCGTCCGAGACTGGTCAAGGCTGAAAATGCCCGCATTGGCGCATATTAGTTGGCAGTTGCTTGGCACTGCACCAGAATTTGTCGCATCTCAGATCGTGCTGCGTTTATCTTAAAGTATGTGTTGTGAATTTTGTTGTATAGGTGAACATTGCATCGCAAAATTTATTTGAAAACTGCTTCATCTAAGAAGTCTGGGTTCTTGTCTTAAATACAATGTGCGTGAGCGAACCGACCACCACATGGCGTAGCCTTCAAATAGCAGCGTGGACGGTTAGTCTTCAAGATCGCAGACCAGCACAAAAACTGGATGTGCGAACTCGTTTAGCTTTATCGCGAGTTTGGAATGGCGGACATGTTTTGAGCTGAACTATTTATGCTAGCGGCTAGAAGAGAAAAAAACTTTGTTCTCGGTTGATGACATTGGCACGCGAATAATTTATTACACTTATTTGTAAACATAGGAATCCTCAATATAGTACATAATAGGTTTGTCTATGTAGAAAATCGTTTTGCCTTTTTGTTGTAAAGTTGCCGAGCGTTACGTTACTAACATAGCATCTGCCCTTTTCCTTCCGACCTTCCTCGGCCCCACCTAAAAATAGTTTATTGTTGCTTTCACCATCGTCCATCAAAGTTAATGTGTCCTTGCCTTCTGTGGAACGAACGACCTTAATGCCTTCTAGAATCTAAGTTGACGTCAATAATTTTGGCTCACGGTCAGGTTTCTATTTTTTATCGGCAATCTGTTCACACGGAGATAATCGTATTTTCTTTATTATTGTTTATAATATAGTTCATTATTCAATGATTTATCGCATATTACATCAAAGCACATTCACACTATACGTATGTATATTACTATTATCTGTTACTTCCGTCTTTCCTTCGTGTATTCTTTAGTGTCGAGCAGCAACACTTTGATTATATGCTTGTACTTTTGCATTGCATTGCGAATTGAGCAACCGGGATAACCGCTAGGTAGAGGAAGAAGACTTTGCATTGCATTACCATACCCTGACATTACCTCGATACACAATCTTTAACCTACCGAGTGCCGACATGACTCACCGCAGTCTTGCAATTTTCTATTCTCACCAACACCAGTGCACCAAGCAGCTGACATTCACTGAAACTTGTTAGTTTTGCTGAGTCTCGGTCCTGAGATATTATGTACTGTTTACCTGATGGTGCTTGTAAGCGACGGAAGCGCGAACCTTGTAATTAAGTTCTTGCATGAGATTATGCAACCCTACAACTTTGCAGGTATTACAAAAAAAATTAAAACAGTATCATGGGAAACTTGGAGTAGTTACAATTTGCAGTTCAAGCAAGACTTCAGAACATTAATAGCTCATTTAATAACAACGTCTTTCGTGAATCTTTTGTCTTTCGTTAGGCACTCTTTGTTCAGCCGATAGCAGAAACCACGGCATAGTGCAGATAAAACGTCCTTTTTTGACATGGTAATTACTCCCTAGTCGTTATTGTAGACACAAGCTTTTGTGAAGCCCCGTTCTTTGTAGAGACGAAATGTTTACTTTCTGAAGACGCACACACTCCTGTTCTAATCGAAAGTGCAACGCGCCGACGACCGACGACCTCTTACATGCTCTTACTGAAACAATGGGTACATTGAATTGATTGTCTAGTCAAAACACGTAGAGCAAATACTTACCTCGATTATAAAAAAAAAAATCTGACGTAATTTACTTCCTTAACCTTTTCGGGGCGCATTCCGCCCGTCATAACACTTGTGTTGTCCTAATTATAGTGTTCACCAGAGTGTTAAAATGTATATCCGCATAGCAAAACCAATATACATTTATAGCTATCATTACCTACACTTATAGCTTAGGCATTCTATGTTGGTACATGGTTTGAGTCGTTTACTACCCACATTCTACTTTCTATAACCTCTAGGGAGGAGATTCCATTACCAGAATTACGGGTTACCGCTGTAGGCGGCATTTGGGTCGCGTACATTAGCCTAGTCTCTTGTCATTTGCCAAATAGGTTGCACCTTTGAATATAATGGACTTTTGGGGGTGTGAAACTGACATTTCGTAGGGATCGTCTGATAATTGAGGGTGACTTTCTACATTTGATGAAATATACTAACTAGGTGTGTGTAATGCAGATCAATCCGTGTGGAAATGGCGCTTCTTCTGAAGCAAAGTACAGAGCTGGATCTGCCTTCAAGAATTCTCAACCTCTATCATATTATGGCAGCAATGGACACTGCTCTTGTTCTGGCGTGGGTCAGACCGAACTGAGTGTGTAAACATATCTATTGACTCAACCCCTTAACTGAATTGAAAAAACAATGTATGAACCACTAAAATTATCCTTTCTTTCTTCAGACATAATTTAATTTGTCTTTCCTCTCAAGTGCGAGTTCCCACGGACACAGTAAGGGCAAACCAGTTTCGTGTAGCCATGGGCCCTCACGCGTCGTTGTCATTTTGGCTGAATCGGCATGACGTGACACACATTTGACTCGATGATTATATCATTAGGTATAATAATAAATATGTTTGTACATTTAAAGGATGATCCCGTTATTTGTGCTTAGTTTTTTAATATTACATATTTATTGTTATTAAGATAATTAAGTAGGTGTCTAATATGGTTCACGTTATTACATACACTTTACAATTCAGGCTCCTATAGGGATAGCCTAAAATTACAGATCTCCACTAGTAACGGTCCTGACATACCACATTCGCTTCAGCCAAATACAATCTTTTCATGCACGAACTCTGGTTTCGAGTGCTTTTTATGCCGCGCTTCTTCCCTTTCTTTCTATGGCCCTATGAATTATTTTCATGAAAACGAACCAGGTTAAATAAAAATAAATAAAAAAAGAACTTAAGTAAATTCGTATCCTAAGGGCGAGATATGTTTAAAAAAATGGATGTGTTGTACGAAACAGCTAAATTATACCAACTTAATATCCACATTTCGGTTGATATAGCTTCCAGGAATCAATAAGACACAACAAAGTGTGTTATCGATTGGTTATGTTATCGTGTAAATAAACAATTATGTCAATGCGCAACGTTGTGTTTATTATCCGAGTTACCATTGCGATAACAGTTTAGTACATCGATGCGTGCGAAAGTACCTAATCGACACAGGAAGCAGATGAATCATCAATGTATTGTATCTAATACATTTCTATGGTTGAAAGTTTGTCCATTTATTGTAATTCTGAAATCGGTCCTTTGTAGTGCAAATTATGTGTAAACGTAATAGACGGAAATTTGAATTTCGTGTCGGAATTGAGATAGAATCTAATAGAAAGTAATTACTGTTATCAAGAACAAGTCTATTTTATCACCGCCAATTGGCATAAGTGTAAAAAAATATTTCTTCGTTTTACTTTGGCAATTTCGTTGTTGAAAGTATTCAACTTTCAATAATAATGCCTGAATAGAAAATCCGCAACTATCGATTACTTTAACAAGATTCAAAAGCCTTATTTACTCCATGACATGTAAAAATAAACGAATAGTAAGTAGACTTAGTGAGCAGAGCTTTAATTTAAGACCCGCCCAAAAATCTACTATTGTAGGTAGGTAAGTACTTATTATACATACATTTTTCTACATCACCTGGCAGTCTCCATTTTCTTAACCAAGTTCCAAGTATCAAAAGGAATCCCCATTTTCCGGATCAGTTACGATGCAAATGTATGCACGTAAACAGTGTGAAGATAAGACGGCAAGAGTAATGCGAGTAATTGCGTAATAATAGTTGCCGGTACCTTAGCCAGTTGCGGTGAGCCCGTAAGATGATATTATTGCATCGCATTCCCAAGGATCGCGTGTCAGCGCCCGATCCATTGGTTCATGTCTCATGAGATAATATTTTGTCACTGAATAGGTACTTACTAAGCATGTATAATAATTAGAATATGAATACCAGTGTTATTCATTGTCTCCTGAGCGCACTCTCCTATTTTCAGCACACTTCGGCTGAAATTGCCATCTTGAAGTTCTAATTGCCTACACACAAGTTTTCTATGTATCAGCCAAAAGAAAGGTAATTTGTGTAGTGATCAGCATGTCTGCCTGTATTCTGTAAGGTCGTGGGTTCGATTCCCACCGCTGATAGGTACTTAGGCGATGAGCTTTTGAGTACTTGTTGAAAGTGTCTGGGTGTTTTATTTGTATAAGTATTTAAAATAAAATAACTATACATATATTTAAGTAATTCCATAACACAAGTGCTTTAGCTACATAACATGGGATGAATGCAATGTGTTTGTTGTTGTAAAATATTTATTTATTATTTGGTCGTCCAAGGCAGTGTTTATCCCTAGTTCCTTGGAGCTTTCTGTAATAAGTATTTTAAAAGTTCTGTAAAAGTAATTTGAGTTATTATGTAAGTACGTATTTACTGAAAGACGGTTTTACGAATGGCGTACTGCGACTTAATGGATTTTCCAGCTAACCTTATTTTGACGAGTTGCCTATCTCACAAATGCCACACTACAAATTACAATCCAGATGTAAACTAGTCTACCTGTAGGATATGATTTTAATACCATACTGAGATAATTTATTTTCGATACTATAAAGATTTCTTTTACCATCGTTAAAAAAGTTTCACAGAGTGTTAAAATATTTAATAGCTTTCGGGCTATTTCAGTGTTACCTACCACGCGATACTCCAAATCCATATAACTCCACACATGCCCTAAATTGAATTTTGACGCTACAAGTGGCAATATTTCTCTAACAATCTATTGATATTCATACATATCTAGGCTATTTCCCGACCTGTCAGCACAGACCAGACAGCAGTGGCGTACACACCATACAGGCAAAAAGACACTGCCTACCTTAGCATTATAGCTTCCCGACCTAATAATAGAGTTATTGCTGAATATTTTTTGGTGCACACACTACAGAGGTTAATGAAGGTTCTATATTTTGTGGGTGAGTATATAGGTTACCTACATATATTTCCTAAAGACAAGTTACCTATACATAGGTGTCAATCCTTAGGGATCACTGCCTACCTTGTCGTAAAAGCCAGTGCACGACACTGCCAGACAGGTGTTCATTTGTCAGTCCTGCTATATCTCTGTTGCCTCAGTCACCTTTTCATTGATACAATTAGCCGGAAAACCGATAAGTATCGAGTGATATTTGTACTGCCAATATCGAATATACTATCGATGGTATCGCTGCTAACTATTGCAACAACAATCGAAATCTATGGGTTATGTAAGTACGCCTACTTTATAGACAGGGACCCGTAATTCCTCCCACAGGGGGGGATTTGTCAAGGGGGATTGCGGTTAAGTATAATTGATTAACAAATACTAAGGTTACTGGTGGTAAATAGGTAATCCCTTCACTAATAATCGGATCACAGATCAGCAAATGAGAACTATCAATATACTCAACTGTCTAATATATTATGACATAGTATGAAACAAAGTCACCTCCCACTGTCTGTCCTTATGTATGATTAGATCTTTAAAACTATGCAACAGATTTTGATGCTACTTTCTTTATTAGGTAATGAATGGATGGTATGTTTATACACACATACTTCTCGCCTTTTAATCCCAAAGCGGGGTAGGCAAAGGCACTTGCTTAGTATGCAAATGCCCACGGTTCACCAAGCGTATTTAACCCAACGTGACAGTGGGTGAGGCCATCGCCGTTGTAGGGTTCACACACCTTATGGTGTGCGGGTTTCATCACGATGTTGTCCTTCACCGTACAAGCGTTGCGTTGCGTACATAGACTCTGAAAAAGAATCCCATTGGTACACGTCCAGTAGCCGGACTCGAACCCGCGACCTCCCGGTTACAAGTAAAGTATTCGACCAACTGGACCACAGACGCTCACAAATGGTACCTATGTTTATATGTTATAATAGCAGGGAAATATTGTTAATAATGTGTATATTGGCAAAATAAATGTTTGCCGGGTCAGATAGTAGTAGTAATAATCTAGAATTGTCACAATATTGATAGCCCTAGTAGGTACATAGTCTACTGACTCATTAACTTTGCCTATTTTAAAATGTGTTTCTCTTTTGTTTCAGATTTATCAAAGAACAGATTTTCGGAGGTTCCAGCCGAAGTAACAAACTATGTGTTCCTTGAAAAACTTTTCTTATCACAAAATGTTATTAGAACAGTACCTGATGGCTTTGGTGCATTACAGTCGCTCAGCTACTTAGATCTCAGGTAAGAAAATAAAACACATTAATTTCCTTAAAGAATTTACTTATTGTATATAAGTAAAATAATAATAATAATAATGAGGTATGTCTTAATAAAATATTCTATTGTACTTAGGTTAACCATTATTATAGTAACTTCGGTACATCCACTCCACTTCCTTAATACATATTTGCATTATTGAGCACTTGCATTAGTTCCATTTTGACATTTAAGCGGTTCTCATCGGGTACACTCTTCAAGTGTGGCATTAAAGATAACAGAAACAATTTATCTGGGTCGGAGTCGTCGTAGACAGTGGGTGGTGGGCCAACATTAGCGAAGGCAAACTGCTCCCTATGGCTAATACTTTGCTTTCTCTTGCGTTTGGTCACTGGCGTCACTGGTTGCTGCTGATTGTTGCCATAGACATTGTCATAATAGGATTCATCCCAGTTGTCATAGTTATCTTCGTCCCATGGCTGTTCATCAGGTTGCTCCTGCTCCTTAACCGCATTTGCTTTTGACTTTTTCTTCGAAGGTTTCTTTGCCGTCTTGTCATCTTCATATTCAGTGAATGTAGCGTTTGTAGCGCTAGACGTATTTGCTGTAGATAATTTTGGTACCACAAACTGCATTTGTTTCAAATAAACATAAGGTTTTTTATGTTTTGTTGTATTGTTTGTATATTTCACCAAACAGTCCCTCATGCCTCTCCATTTCTTTTGTAAATGTTTTTCTGAAACAAATTAATACCTATTAGAATTGCAATTATTGACATACAAAAATTTAAATGAAGGTTTTTGTTAATTGTTGTTATTTTCTCAGTAGGCTTTTTCTAGATAGATATAGCCATATGATAACATAAAATAGTTTCACGCCAGTCATACCTACCTATCAGCTACTTAAATTACAGTAGGTACGATGTTTTCTTTCATACAAAGAATCGTTTGTAATGTAAACAAACGCGAGTGAAATACCGGGGAGCCGGTTAGCCGGTGATATTTCTACACCACAGCTAGTTTTCGTGGTACCTACCTTTATTATACTGTCCACTCTGTCTTGTGTTTATCTAGGTACAACAACAAACTAAATTGATATTAAGAACTGTGTCATTTCGCACTCAATAAAATTAACAAAGTATCTTGGTGGATATCTATAGGTATATAACAGCTATATCACACTAAGAACTCACCCAATTCTTTTAACTGTGACTTGCTCGCTTCCTTAGAGCTTTGGTTTAATGCAAATACAATCTCTCTCCACAGTTGCTTTCTTTTTTTTATGCTTCGGTATTCATCACACTCGTTATCCCATAATGCGGGACGTTTTTTGACTTCTTCTATTAGTTTTTCTGGGTTGTATTCAAATTCCATGACTGTTGTAGTGAAACTCTAAATGACTAAAACTGATAGATACATAAAAAAATACAAACACACATAGTTTTACAAAATACTATCAAACACGTGCCTATTGGCGAGCGCGGGGCGACTGAACGCGCGTTCGATGACGCTTGACTCGCGCGTCGCGGCTTCAATCCAACATGGCGCGGATCTGTCAGATTCACAGCGTCGCACAGTGGGTGGAGTTTCGACAAAGCGGACCTTAGGGTTTTGACTACTCTCCTTAGGATGAGAGTCGGTAATCTTAATTTAAGGCAATCATACATACATCGTGAGATCTTATTTTTATAAATGTATGAAGACCTCAGACCAAAAACAACTTGACTTGGAATCTAAAACTGACGTTTAGAGTAAAACGACACAACAATGTAGACCACATGCAGAAGTGAATGAGTAAGAGAACATATTTTCTGTCTGGTTAACAAGGTACTTTTGGATCCAAACTGTCAAATTGGTAGTAGTGAAAGTGACAGTTTGGATCTAGAATTCCATACATTTTGCTGGGTGAGACAGACTGAAGGTGGTACGTGGCTCGCAAGTCTAGTCTTTTTTGATCAGAAATAAATTGTGTAATTCTGAAAGTAACAATACCTAAGTAACAATACCTAATTTTTCGCTATTTCATTGGCTTTAAAACCAGCTTCTTTTACCTAGATTAACCTTGATTTAGAGATATTTAAATGTGTTGTGTACACAAAATTACGTGCAACTCGGAATGTTTGCTCACGAGTGTATTAAAAAAAATATGTACCTGTCATTTGTTTGTTATTTTTTAAACTACCCCACGAGAAGAATCTTTTGAGTTTAGAAAAATTTGACACAATTTGGTAACCCAGACGTATGAGTATGAAAGAAACAAAGTCCCGAAAACATTTGAGGGCTAGCAAATAATAATAATAATTTAATGTCCACCATTTCGAAGTCCGTACCACTGTGCGGCGTCGGCACGTATTTCGTCTCGCTCGCACGTATTGCTGGGTCTCTATCATTTGGCGCCAAAAGGAAGCGTGCGTCTCGGAAAACGTCCGTTTGCGTAGAACAGGCCGCTACAGAGCGATCCGTTGCATTTGGTTGGTCCGACGCGGGCGGTTCAAAATTCAAAAATTTGCATGGTGGACGGAAAATCGTAAATAATGACTAGGTACTTACTTACCAAACGGATTATTTAATTGTTGTTAAGCTATAAATAAAAATAACTACTCGCACTATTTTATGACAAAGGTATATTTTTATGAATAAAACTAATAACACTTCACGCCTTTTAATCCCAGAGCGGGGTAGGCAGAGGCACTTGCTAAAGCAAATGACCACGGCTCAACGTGACAGGGGCTGAGTCTATCGCCGCTATAGGGATCACAAACCTTGTTGTGTGCGGGTTTCATCACAATGTTGTCACTTCACCGTACGAGCGTTGCGTTGCATACAATAGGCCCTGAAAGAGTCCCATTGGTACGCGTCCAGTAGTCGGACTCGAACCCGCGACCTTCAGGTTATATTTTTATGACTAGGTACTTTTTAGGTAGGAATTTAGCGGTGCATATTTTTATTTAAATTCACATCATTTTTTCGGATTTGCTTTAAATCCCAATTATTATCAGTAGATTAATATGACTAGCTAGAAGTACTTACTGACCGCCAAGTATCTACACAACTACATAAAGGTACCTACCATGCATACATACGCAGTCTAAGAGACGTCCATAATAATATGTCCATCCATAGTTTGTGTCCATTCTATTAAACAATATTGAAACGAATTTATTATAGTTAGGTAGTAGGTACAACTCAAGTAAGTCAAGTACTTAAGTACTATTCTAAATAGTTTTTTCTAAATTAATTTATAAGCAACTAGGTACTTACTGATGCAATTTAAAGTAAAAAAAACAGACGTCCTCTAATGTATCAGCTGTGCATGTTAAATTGTTAAAGCAATAACAGTTGCCATGTGAAAAAATGTCGCAGGCGCAGATAGACGCCCATTCATTCACTCAACACATTCTCACATCTTCGTCGTTACGGCGATTAGCACTATTAGAAGTTCATCTCACCTCCAGAAGACCGGTACAGTCATACGAAGCGTTTAGCTTTCAAAACTCTGTGAGCCCTTTTCATTAGATATCAGTTAATAGTAGCACCGTTGCCGCTGTGTCGTTCAAATTACCTTGCCAGTTTTGAATTGAAACAATTCTTAAAATGAACTTTAATGCGTTAAAAATAAAGCACAAGCTATTGAGTAACATGTGTAGAAAAATGTTGTAAGGTTAACGAACTCGCATCGTTTGTCATGGCCACACTAGGTAGGTACCTACGTACGAGTGTTACCGACATGTGAACTTTTATGACGTTAGGAAAAGAACTTTGCCATTGAAGTATACAATTAATTAGTGGACACCCCGTGATTTCATTCGCGTAGTTTAAGTATTAAAACTTCATATAAACTATAACATAAACTGTAGTCTCTGCCTACCCCTCTGGGAGACAGGCGTGAAGTGTATGTATGTATGTATAAACTATAACACCCTCTAAATAGCGATGCGTCTCATAGAAATGGGATAAAAAGTGTCCTATGTCCTTCTCTTCACGTATTTAGATGGTCTTGATAAACTAATATAAATTTATAATTTCCGTCAGGATTACTTTGTAGATTTATGAGATCTAGTATGACATGTTTTGTTCTTAAACATTTTCCGTGCCATTAATAAGTAAGACTTACCAACGGAATGGTGGTAAAAGTTCGAATCGCAAACCTTTTGGGGACATTTACCATTAGGAATTGGTAGATCTTAGGTTTTACTGGAATATCTTAGGATTTACTGCGAGTTCGAGCTTTTACAGTAACCTATACATAGATTAGAAAATGGACAAGTAGAATCTGAGAGGTAAGTACCTACTTAACAAATGTTTTCATATACATAATTCGATCTAAATGTACCTATGTACAATCATCTGTATTCGTGTCATAAGTACATCAAGTCAGCAATCCAATCTAGTGTCTACGAGAATACGGCCGATGCGAAGGTAAAAATCAAACGTCAACCACCTCATTTGCAAACAATGAATCTAGAATGCGCCTATGTCGCACGACAACGACGACGACGCGACGTAGACGCCAACAACAACAGTCGTGAAGTTTCAATTGAATTCGATGTCGTAACAAGAAACAACAGGGCAACATAAACCATGCTATCATCATCGTAATCATTGCACACCGCTATCTGTAACCAATTGAGCATGTTGAAAAGCATCCTTTCGCGCTGGATCTGGTCAATTTAACCGGCTGATGCCGTGTTGCGTTGCGTTCCCATAGTGTTCCATATTTGAAAGCTTGATTATTCACGCGCCGCCCGCGTCACGGCGCGTGCGCCTGCCCCCACAATATAGTCATAAAACCCAGACACCGTATACTGATGGCAGATATACATCATCTGGGTTATATCTGGATTTCTCGTTTGTTGAGAGCCCTGCACTTTTTACTAAACTTAAATAAATGTGAAAAGTTTGCTATGTTATTAGGGTTGTAGTAAAATCAACTACGATTTTATAGTTATAACAATCATAAGTCAATTTTCACTTTTTGATGTAATATTATATTTAGGAACCAGATATTTTACCCCAGTGGCGTGAACACCATATAGGCAAAAAGACACTGCCTACCTTAGTATTTTGGCTACCCGACCTAGTAATAGAGTTATTGCTAGATCCTTTTTTGTTCTGCAAGGTCCTGTGTTTTGTGCGTGAATAGATATATAGACCTATATTTCGTAAAGACAAGTTACCTACACATAGGTGTCAATCCTTGGGGATTACTGCCTACCTTGTCGAAAAAGCCAGTGCACGCCACTGCATAGATCAATTGGTTACGACGACTAAGCTCCAATGGTATTTCAGATAATTGTCGCCGAAGAAATAAAGATAAGTTGAATTCAGTGCTCATCACTCGATAGTCTCCTTAACGTTCATTTTGCATCGTCCAAATTTTTTTCTACCAATTCCAGTTGGTTCATTCTATTTTTAGTCATATATCACCCCTTTCTGTCACCGTCTAACCGACTCGGAAGTGTTCTCTATTGTGCAACAGTTTCCCAAATTCGTCGTCGAGCGAGAGTTTTCTAATTTGTCGAAAGCGCGTGGGCAGAGATATCTTTCCCGTTGACGATGTATTTACGAGACATGGTCGGTTTGTACCTATGTTTACAAAAGCCCATAACATGCCTACGCTATTTACTCCGGGGACATTTGTATTGCGTAACGTAGGCTTGTAGGTACAAAGTTACTTAGAAGTTGTTTTACGATTGTTGCCTTTTCTGTGTCTCTGTGCTGTTTAGTTGTAATTTGTATGACGCCCGAATAACAAAACTTGTTTTACCTAGATCGCCGTTAAAGGACTTGAGTATTGTGTTTGTATTTTGCAAATAGGTATTTCTTTCCTGCGCATTTTCTTCCTGTTTCTGTTTATTAATAAGCTTATTTAATTATTTATTCATTAACGTAATTTATATTCTCAGAGTGTATTCGACATCATTTAAGTACATTTTAATTTTTGATCGACGAAAAAACGAAGGTACTGAGACTTTTGTAGACTAGTCCGATTTTGATATTTCTTTTTTTTTCTTTGAAAGAGGATATTTAAAAGTTGGTCTCGTTATAAGGGTATCAGAGTGTGATGATGTCAGACCATATACATCGAGGAGAACTTTAAAAAATCGTAGCGCTACTGGTACTGGTTATTGGTTAGAAAAAAGGACCAACTTCGTCCTTTTTTCTTTAAAAATGTACTTTCTAAAAACGCTCCAGTTATGAAATTGCACCTCTGATAGAAGTCATCATAATGAATGAGGATTTACATATTTCTTCAGCAGGAGAAAATCAAGCGGAAAACGAAAAATGAGGGATATGGAGCGAAAGGGAGTTTATCGAATTTTCTAGAGTTTGGGTGACATGTGTTTCGTCCCCCAAGTCGAACGGCGAAATCGTCACATAATATTAAGCTTTCCACCCCATCCATATTAGACGAGCGGGGGATGAAGTCTTTGATCGATGTTGTTTCGACCTTGGAACAGTTTATTCTCGTTTTTACTACGGACGAAGGGTCATTGTTTGAAATGACGTAATGCTATTTTATACCGTAGGTATACTCTACTATTACTAATTTTCTAATAATATAACGATATTATGTGATTCAAGTCTTCTAAATGTCTAGACGCTATTGAAATTCCGATATTGGTCCATCCAATATTGGTCGATATTGTTATTGCCAGAAAGCCACAAAAACTTACAGAGACTAATCTTGGTTGACTAAAATATCACATTTATGTAACTCGATTGTGTCAGTGTCAATTTGTATGAGGATTAATTTGATTTTAAGGCAATGATTTGAGCATGCTCACATACGCTACAAATAATTATGGTTATTCCTCCTTCAAATGCACCATCCGAATCCTCAATCGCAGCCGGTCTCATTAACCCCAATGACTGTACAATTCAGTCCACGAATATGGCTTTATTTGCCCAGCCCTTCCGAAGATGCCATCTCAAAGGAAGACCGACCGCTCTAACGAAGTGCCTCATAATCCGAAAGAAATGTTCGTGCAGAAAAAAGCAAACCCTTTTTCTGTGCACCAACAACGAGATCTTCGATGTTGAACTCTATATTCCTCTCTTTCCGTCAACACTGAACTGAGCGGGACGTGCTGATTTAGAAGTTTGTCATCGTTTTGACGTAGATGAATTGGTATAGTGCTATACTCATTTCCTTATGTAGCGTCCCCCTTTCAGGCAACGTGACCCTCATTCCATCCGTAATGTTGTCGCGGCTCTAATTTGATGTGCTATTTTTACATCTGTTTATTGCTCTGAACGAAAATGGTTGATTATTTTGGGAAATTATTTATTTTCAACAGATTTTCTTTGGGGTTGGACATGTTGTATCAGTCAATAATAGGAAACTGAATAATTGAGAATTATTTTTTCTCTGCTCAGCGCCCATTCTGAACGGCCATTTCATCATTCATTTTGGTTAGAAATACATATGTATAATATTGTCTGCACCCTCTAGTAAAATATAATATCTTAGATTTTTTAAGAAAGAGATATTTTTATAAATAGACTAGATATCTCGGCAAACATTTGTGTTGCCTTAGGAAGTCGCTTTTGTACCCCGTGTATTGCATAAAAAAACAACTTTTAAACCTTCCCTGGACTTCTACGTATAATTCAAGACCAAAATTATCCATATCGGTCCATCCGTTCTCGAGATTTAGCGAGACTAACGAACATCAATTCATTTTTATATAATAGATAGATGTTAGAGCTATAATTGTAACATCCTTCAAAATTTCGCATCTCGGTTCGATTCAAATATCAAGTTTGTCATGATCAGCCATTGTTATCTACGATGCAATGTATAGTGGATGTCATTTAATATCGTAGCACGTAACGGACCTTTAAAAGTACTTCGCTCAGTGAAATAGCGGGCATCGGCTTAAGACCCGATATGGTATCATATTACAGAGGCTTTTGGGTGGTATATTATCTTCTATTCGAATGCGTGTTTTGGCATTTATTTCCTAGAATACCAGTGGGCGAAGGTGATCGAATGTTGCTTGTGCCTTACACTAGACTCGATTTTGTGTACCACGGCCGGTCGGCGTAAGCTGCCAAGAGAACGAAGTCAGAGTTAGTTTAGGAGTTTATGGGATTGTTGTTGGGACATAGATTTTGAGGTCCTCATACCTAATTACAATTTTATAAGATGTTGTTTTTCGGAGTTTAGCCGTTTCGGTTCCTGGATTTGTGAAGTGTTTCAAAATATACTTTAAAAACCTATCTAAGACGTGTCCGCATTGAAATGTTGGCACGTCTATATTGACGTTTCTGTAGTTTCGTATTTCAATGAAATGCAATACTATAAAATAGTGGTCCGTACTATAATTGATCGTATGGACAAACTAACTGATTCTAATTAAAATTTCACGACAAGTTCTTCGTTAAAACATGATGAAGTAACATACCTATGTTTTCATATTTCCTCTTAGCATGTGAACTCGAATATTTCCTAAGACATTGCATGTAAACGAGATTTTAGAGATGAGATGCGAGACGTAAACATTGGACGTGCCAGGAAAATCAAATGTACGTACGCTATAGACATGCGGTGTTGAAATTTGGTTGTATATGAACTAAATAGTTCCATTTTTAGATAAAGGTAGGCTTAATTTACCTCAATTAACCAAAGTGATAGGTTTTCTTCCTGTCCTTGATGAAATCTGTAATATGATAAAAGTGATTAGCTAAATATGTTGAGGCGTACACCTCGAGAACGGTTGGACCAATTTCTCTGATTCTTTTTTTGTTGTGCTGAAGAAGCTCAGGAAAAGAAGAATTCTGAAAATTGCACAGGAAATAATAGGTAATAATCTGAAATGATCATAGTTTAGACAGCACAACGTATGTTGGGTCGCTAGTTTTTAGTAAAAATCGTATTTTTAGCAATGAACATAATAATAATATTTTGTTTTGTATGATGACAGCACAGTTACGCCTCACAAATAGATTCTACGAACAAAAAATCGTCCACCCGGAACTACCGTCTCGTTTATTTTAACTCTTCCCTTACAAAGGGCACATAAATCATAATTAAACACACAATAATATATTTTACCTGTCATTGTATAAAAATAAAACGGTTGGGAACTAAATTAGTCATTTATTATTTTCGTTCGTAATGCACAGCTTTCTTATATTGAAGTGAAACTGATGGTAATCTTATTTTATAAACACGAAAGTTTGTATAACTGCAGTTGCATGTATAACAAACAAGAACGCATTTTAATTAAATTTACAATATACGTATACAACGTACAATCAAAAACGTTGGCGAACTCAGCCTATGATACTAAATACTCGTAACTTTCCCCAAGGACCTTATGTGAAAAACGAAAAAAAAATTACCTCTCCATATAAAGTGGTAATCAGCTGACCGGTAAGTTTGTATGAAGAGGTGATTTTTTTTCGTATTGACATAGGGTCCTTGGGGAAAGTTGTTCGGTATCATGGGTTGAGTTAGTTCCTCAAGTTTCGCTAACATTTTTTATTTAACGTTGTATTTTCAATGATAACAGTACTGACATCACCGAAGTACATTTTTTTTTATCACTATGAACAAGCGTTTGACCACCATCCTGCCTGATGTTAAGCAGCGATGTGGTCTACGATGGAGCACACTTGTTTATTAGGTACCTACCTATTCATCCGCGACTTGAAGACCTTCAGACTGTACTGCGCAGGAAACACAGACTTCGGCAAGTCAGTCCACATCCTGGTGGTTCGTTTGTTTCGCGTAAATGGTAAATCCACCTGGTATGGGTGACGTTTTGCCTAGGTAGGTTGTCCTATTCTAAAAACGCGATGGTTGATGCGAATATGTTGGTTATACAACTCAACAACAATATTTAGTTAATAATTTACCTAAGGATAAGTAAGTGTAACAGTTTCGTTAAAATACATTAACTATTTTTATTCTGTGAAGAGAGAGAGAGAGAGAGAGAGAGAAGTTTAAGAAGCATAACACGCATTTTACCTTTTCGCATTTACAATAATAACATGAACGTCCGTGAAATATCCGTCAAATTGGATCGTCTTCGCGACGCTCACGTCCTCACGTCTAGACAAAGTTCGATGCTAGCCATGAAATAAATAAGACTGCTGGGTTATTTTACTGGCTTTTAACCTAAATTGTTTTGCCCGTAATGTATTAAGTTACTGACCATCGTGCACTCAACTCTGCACATTAAATTAGATAGGTACTACTTACTATAATGTCGCTCACCAACGGTGGAGAGTCGTTGGCCGATTTTCGATTTTTTACCTTATTTCTTTGGGATACCATTATCAGGATCCTGCTTTCCTTATCATGGGAACACCTGTCCATAATTAAAGACGTTACACGAAAATCGGTCACTCATTCTCGTTAGTCAGCGCGAGATCTAATCAAAATGGATTTAGGAGATATAGGTCTCAATCAGTTGGGAATATTTAAAATTACATTCGTACTAATTTTAAATTCATTCATAAGACATTTCTACTTACTGGCGTCTAACTCCTCTAACCTTTTTATTTATTGATTTAGCTTGACTACTTATTTATTTGTCGTGGCTTTTCCGCCCAGCTCCCGAGACGCAGCGGAAAGCTAATATCAGACAAGTAGAGTCAGTTCGACTGTTAGATGTTTTAATGCCTGTAACGTGCTGTCACACGGCTGTGTCTCTATGTTGCTTATCTTATATGATCGCTTCCAAATTCACCTATCCATTTCCTTAAAAAAAAGCGTTAGTCGTATTTGTCTCTTTTTGACATTAGCCATTAGAATCTGACTAAACTTGCCTGAGTAATGCTTCGTTCACGTTTCAGAATACGGGCCCAGTTCGACCTACATTAATTATTTAGAACCACACTACGAAATGGGAAGTTATAAAGAAACATTACGTTTACAAAGTGTATCGCCCAACTCTCTCAAAATACGATAAAATTGTATTTGGGTCAGGTTATTTTCATGTTAGTTAGTTCTTTGTAAGAAACCAAATTAATTAATTTGATATTTTATAGACTGAATAAAATGCCTCATAAGTTTTGTGATGTTCTACCTATTAATTGTTTGTTTTATGACTTTTAACAGTGAAATACCGATTCAATGGATATTCATAAATCAAAATATTTTGGTACTTGCCTACTAGTAATTTTCAAATTAGAAGCTTTTTAAAAGATCTGCGTGTTCAATTTAGTTTTTTTATCACAATGAATAAGCGTTTGACCACCATCCTGTCTGATGTTAAGCAGCGATGTGGTCTACGATGGAGCACACTTGTTCATTAGGTACCTATTCACCCGCG
>SJJU01007886.1:0-24450 GCA_012932125.1 Conopomorpha cramerella
TGAACCTTAATGTTTAATGACATTCATATGAGTTTCAACCTTAGGGTGGTAGAGCAGATTCTTTGCCGACCGTACATCGACTACCAATTTGACAGTTTGTATTTAGAATTCCTCTGCTACGCAGTCGCGCTCTTTCACTCCTTCATGCCGTCTATATTGCTGTCTCGTTTTATGCTAAACGTCAGTTTCGAGTCTAGTTATTTTTGGTCTGAGATAAATACTCCAGTAAAAAAAAATACTCATTAATCTCAGTGGAAAGCGGTCTTAGAACGCGAAGGAATAAATTTAAAATGGTTAGGTTAGATGCAAAGTTTAAAGGGACCGCCTACAATGAACGTTCTTTTACAAAGGGAATACGCTTACATGCATTTTACATAGTGTCAGTTTCAGGAAAGGGTAAGCAAATATTGCTCCCACTTTTTGCCATAGTAAATATTTAAATACGCGATGAAAGAACGTAGAAATAGCGAAAGAGATTTTAAATTCAGACGATGTCCCCCAGGAGTTCAGGAGAAGAATATTGTGCTTTTGGGCACTGGTTATCACAAATATTATGATAAAATAGCGGCCAATATTGGGTATTTCATTTGTTACAAAAGATGTGATAAATGAACACAAATTTTGTGCAAACTTCACAAAAACTTTACGGTACGCCAAGAGCGTTGCTGAGGGCAGGAAGGCGTGGCGTAATCTTGCCAAGGCCCTCTGCACCTCTGGGGTGCCTTAGGAACGCAACAACAACAACAACCAAGCCCTACCTGTCTCTCGGCGTACAGGCCATTCTCTCGAGACGTGCGTGTCTACTTGCTTTTGCCTCTTTTCAACGCACACGTTTTCTTGACTCCATCCAACCTTTTGTTTCATCCCTGTTTTGTTGCCAACTATCCCCTTTCCGGGGCAGCTACTATCAACCAAATAGTCCGAACAAAGCCTACATGTAATTTGGATAAGGAAAGTACAACAAAGAATGAATTAGCGAAACCGGTCCACCCGTTCCGGAGTTATGGAATGACAACGAAAAGAGGCTTTGAATTTTATATAATAGATTTATAATTGTCAATGGCTGAGGCAAGTTGTTGTAAGACCATAGGATCATCATCAACCCATATATTTTGTCCACTGCTAGACACAAGCCTCTCCAATTGCACCTCTCCATATATTATGCTGTTTTCCGTCTCATCACTTATTTCAGGATCTTATTCTCGATGTGTTGTAAAAAGATATTTTCATGACGGTTTCATTTCACCAGCGGATAGTAAAGTTTACTCCTAAGTATGAATATTCTTGGTGAAAACGAGGTATACAATACCTTTAATAAGACAGAAAAGAAAGTTCAATTTCCCTTGAATTCGGTAGCAGTTTATGATGGTTTTGTTAAACATTTAGGTGTATAAAAGTACGCAATAATATCGTTTATTATCACACATCATTTACAATTGTAAAAAATATTGCCTACAGATGTACTATTGTAGAAATGACGTCACTGATATTGTGGGCGTTATGAGAAAATTATTGGACATTTTGGTATATTATTGCTTCTTAACATGTAGAAAGTATTCCCATTACACTCCGGGAGCTAGATTAGAACCGACGACCTCTCAGTCACTAGGCTAGGTGTAAAGAAGATATTGAAATTGCAAATTTTAAAAAAAAACCCGATTTTAAATATTTGTTTCGTGCCGTTTCATTTGATACCCCACTTGAACATATTTGTATAAAGTCGACATTTTTCCCCCACTTTCAACCCTTTCAATAACTTTTGAACAAATTACCCAATTTTCATTTAATACATATTCTAAATATAAATTTCGTGCTCTTTCATATGATACCCCACTTGGACATGTTTATTCAAGTAAAAATTGTCATCCCCACTTTCAACCCCCATAACTTTTGAGTGGGTGAACAGATGTCGATCAAACATACCTAGCTAATAACACGATCGGTCATCAGATTTCAAAAAAATATTAAGCATTAAAATCGGATCATCCGTTTGGGAGCTGCGTTGCCTCACACAGACACGTCAAACTTGTAACACCCCGTCATTTTTGAGTCCGGGGTTAATAAAGAGCAAAGATTTTGTTCGTATTATTTATTTATATTCTATTTTGGCCATGCAACCTTAAAGGCTAAGTCGGCCTCATTATTAGTGTTTTATACAAAATAACTTAATAATTAGGTAATATACTAAATAGCAATTACTACTACTACATCATGCATGACAACATTTTCATAGTAAAAATGGGACCTGGGGTCTAAGTCTCACCTACACTCTGTTTGATGCATCGCTCGTTTTCGTTACTTTAATTCCTCTCTCGCTCGTAGTAAATCAGTGATGCACATCGTTTGCCGCTAAGATGCCAGAGCGATGCAACTACCAGAGTGTAGCAAACTTGGCCCCCAGGCCGGATATCATTCTTTGTACAGTTTGTATGTGAGTTCGTAAACATGTAGGTATATGAATACTTCCACTACCATGTATCAAACACAAGTACGATCGCGTATGGAAATACTACTCTCATCTTTGGGATGGATCAGCAAAATACCAGCTTGAGACTCTGGAGGCATGCCTCTCATGCTAGAAAGCTCATGGGTGACGACAGGCCGTTTGATGCTCGGCTACAAAGCCTAGAGCATCGCCGCAAGGTTGCGAGCCTATCTGTCTTCTATCTGGTGAATTTCGGAGAGTATGCTACGGAGTTGTATAACCTAATACCCCCATCGCGTTTTACAATAGGACAACCAGGAGAACGGCAAAACATCATCCATACCAGGTGCATTTACCATTTACGCGAACCAAACAGTTTGCGAACCAACAGAATGTGGAATGACTTGCCGTAGTCTGTGTTTCTTGTGCAGTACAGTCTGAAGGTCTTGAAACTGCGGTTGATAAGGTACTATAGGCGACAAACAGGTATTTAATCATCCGAACAAGTCTTGAAGACTTACATTGCCTACTCCGAAATATATCTTAGCTAATAATGTTTCGATAAGTAGTAAAATTTTGATATAACTATGTTTTAACTAGTAGACGCCCCGCGACTTCTCTGCTTTCCGTCTATTCTACGATTCTAAACTATGTATGTGTATTCCAAATTTAATTTAAATCGGTTCAGTAGTTTGCGCGTGAGAGCGAGACAGACAGATAAAGTTACTTTCGCATTTATAATATTAGTATAGACCGCATAACATGCAAAATATTTTTGTACTATTCATGGAAGTTTGTAATATTTATCAACACAAGTTTATTATCTTTGATCAAGTGGAACAGCATCCCTAAGACGTGGAACTTCATTACCTTCCGCAATAACAGCTCAAATCACGTGACACCAATTTCATAAATTCGGTATGGTAGGTAGTAATTACACACGTCTAATCTATTGCCTAATTAGCCGTCAACTTATAACGTCTGACACCTGTATTCTGATACGTGATAAAAGCACCACTCTGGTAAGTTTTATGCTTTGTCTCACTCTAATGTAAAGTGTCAAAAAGAGTCAAATGCGCGTCAAGCATTGATTATGCCCTTGTCAGAATTAGAGCAATCAAAAAATAAATTGGGGAATTTTCTTTGACGTTTTTCTGACAGATTTTCGGGCGGAGAACTGTCATTACTGTCATACTTTCCAAAGTTTATTTTTATTGATTTATTCCTTTTTTTTTTTTTTTGACGGGGGGAGATCCCTTCGGATGCCCCGTCGTCCGCGGGGGAGACGACGAGGATATGTGGTGCGTCCACTAAAACCCCCCGGTGACTTCTGCGCGCGAAAGAGCCGGTGCCCCCGGAACACCCTAGAGAGTACAACATCCAGGGGGGCACAGGCCGCGCAGGGCCCGCTGCAGTGTGATTTGCGGGCCCTCTACCCTGCGGGGAGGGGCTTGTGGCCCTCCCCGCGAAAGGCCTCGACGTAAAGCGACGGTGCCGAAGTCACGTGGCACCGTCGCCCTCGATGGGGGAGTCGGTGGAGTTCGCGCGCAGGCCCCCGCCTTGCGCGCGACCGACCCCCTGGTGCCCTTTTAGTCGCCTCGTACGACAGGCAAGGGAGAACCGCAGCCCTATTCTTACGCCCGGAACTGCAGTTCCTGAACACTCATAATCATCATCCACAACATCATGTCAGCCCACTCACGTTCACGTGATTAGAATATACTTGAAAGCCTGATTTTTGTCCTTCTATCATTCTTCTGGTGATTTAAAAATAAGTGAAACTGAGAACATTAACGTCATCCATACCAGGTGGATGAACCATTTCTGCGTCTATTTTCATAGTGCGAACCGCGCAGTACAGTCTGAAGGTCTTCAAGTCTCGAGTAAATAGGTACCTAATGAACAAGTGTGCTCCATCGTAGACCACATCGCTGCTTCACATCAGGCAGGATGGTGGTAAAACGATTGTTCAATGTTTTTACAAAAAAATACGAGAAGATAATAGACTAATCTCTCAAGAGCAATGTGTTGTCGTGAAATACTTATTTATTTATTATTTTATAAACAAGATGATACGCAGTTGTGATTCTTTTTTAACGTTCCAGACCGTAACAAAAATATTCGCTCATTCGTTTGCCGAATAGAATGAAAGAATTTCAAGAGACTGACAACGCAAGGCAGCTTTCTTCATGCCACAGACTTTACACAGTTAGCAGATATAAGTTGAGCCAGTTAGTAGATGTGCAAATCGGTCTACACAGAATACTTGAAATTCGTAATCATTCGAAACAGGGACGTGAAGATGAAGGGGCGCAACAACGATCAGTCCTGTGAAATACAATCACACCTTGTCGTCCGAAAGTGGGGCAGGCAGATACATCTTTTAAAACAAATGCCTATATCATTTTTTTATGAAATGCGCACAGATATTATAACTCATCATATTGTTCTGTGGTCCAGTTGGTCGGATACTTGACTTGTAAGCGAGGTCGCAGGATCGAGTCCGGCTACTGGACGTGTACCAATGGGACTCTTTTTCAGAGCCTATGTACGCAACGCAACGCTTGAACGGTGATGGACAACATGACTTGTATCCGGGAGGTCTCGGATTCGAGTCCGGCTACTAGACGTGTACCAATGGGACTCTTTTTCGGAGCGGTGAACGGTGAAGGACAACATCGTGATGAAACCTGTACAACACAAGATGTGTGAACCCAATAACGGCGATAGGCTCACCCTCTGTCACGTTGGGTGAAATACACTTAATGTTCACCGGCTAAACTAACAAAAGGTAAGCTCGAGCTTGTCTTTGATTATAGTCGCGCCTATATACCCGGTGAACAATATAGAGAATAAAATGCCCATATTTCACCAAACATGAAGAAAATATCTACGAAAATTCCTAAAGCATGTTTGACTAAGTGTTAGCACCGAGTGGGTGCTGTTAGCAAGCTGTAAACATTACAATACTATCACCAACTAAACGACCAGCCAAATACACATGTCACTTAACGTCACAGCAATAGAGGCGTAATTCCAATAACCTAGCGTAAGTTGACCTTCCACTCAGAGATCGTACACTCCGGACTGTAAAATTGAGCTGGTATCTCAAACAAATAGTTGAAACGTGGAGGTCAGCGGCGGTTGGATTAGTGTGGATGAAAATGTCACCTTTAGAGATAGATTAAACATTCGACGATGTAATGAGATGACCTTTTATTGAGGAACCTAATCGATAGTCGGATCCGTGAGTCATTATGCGTTTCTGTAGTGTCAGTGGTTAGCCTGTCAAGGTAGACTTGTAAAAGAGTCAAGTTAAAGTTCGACAGGATGTGTAACAGTGGCGTGCACTGGCTTTTATGACAAGGTAGGCAGTAATCCTCACGGATTGACACATTTGTATAGGTAACTTGTCTTTACGAAATATAGGACCTTCGTTAGCCTCAGTCGTGAGTACAACAAAAAAATATCTAACAATAACTCTATTATTAGGTCGGGAAGCTACAATACTAAGGTAGGCAGTGTCTTTTTGCCTATATGGTGTGCACACCACTGATGTGGAATGACTTGCCGGAGTCTGTACTTTCTGCACTGTAAAGTCTGAAGGTCTTCAGATCAACAACCTAATGAACAAGTGCGCTCCACGGTGGACCAAATCGCTGCTTAACATTAGGCAGAATAGTGGTCAAACGCTTGTTCATAGTGATTTAAATTATTATTTTTTGAGTTTAAAAAATAATACCTTCGTATACAACGTCAAATTAAAAGCGCATTATCATGCAGTTTGAAAATGCCTCATTAAAACGATAGACGTAACTAGTCATGACGTCTTCCAAAGTTAAGTTCACACCACCAGTAATTAAAGAAGAGAGTTTATGTATTAAAATAGCCAATGTAGCTACTAGCGACCCGCCCCGGGTTCCCATGATGCTATTAAAGAGCTTTCACAGTTTTCTCTGATTTACTTAAGATTTCACTAGTGTTTATCTTTTAGTGGGTTGTGTTTATCTTGTACGGGATAAAGAGTGGACTATGTTACTCACGGAAAATGTGGCTTTCTGTACTATACTATACTTAGGCAGACATTAAACGCTCATGCAAGCGTCATTCAATTCCATCAGTCTAGATTTATGGAATGACTACTAATACTAATTCAAACATCATTCACTATATTAGACGATAGGAAATCCGTCAATCACAATCATGACTGTGGTAAAACTGAGATCAAAACGTATTGTCTAACGTCTGCCTTACATTATATTTGACAGGCCCGTTGGTGTAGTGGTCAGCATGTCTGCCTTTGCTCCGGTCGTGTGTTCGATTCCTACTGCTGATAGGTTCCTTTTTTTATATACATATAGACGTATATAAAAAAACAATGCCACTTTTCGTCGTAATGTTATAACTCCGGAACGGGTGGACCGATTTCGCTAATTCTTCCTTTGTTGTGCTTATTCAGCAGAAGGTTCTTATGAAACAAAAAAATTACATCCCCTGCGGAGCACCGGCCACCCTGGAGGTTATACGAATTTTATATTCATATTAATAGTTAAGACAGGACAACTACTGTCCTCCCTTCCTTCGGGTACACCCGGGACCCGCCCTGCTCGCGACACGGAGGTCATCGTGGGGGTTTAGTCGGTAAGAGTCCGACACTCCCTCGTTCGCTGTCCCCATGGCCGCGGGGTGTCCATGAGGATTCCCCCACGTAAAAAAAAAAAAAAGGACAACTACTGTCGAGTCCGCTAGTTTCTAATAAAATTGTGTCGGAACCAAACCTTTTTCCTTTGTTTAGAAAGTATGACAGCCGTAACCGCCCGAAAATCTGTCAGAAAAACATCAAAAACATTTTCCCATTAGTTGAGTATTTCGAAATGTACTGTGTTTGAAAAAAAAAAACAAACAAAGCAGAAGGTAATCCGATGGCGCAATAAATTGATTTGTTACAGGCAGATTTTGCGTTTCCGACCATGTTATTGGATTATAACATTTCCCATTATTATCACCCACGTATGTATCCTCACTGATGTAGTATTTATTTTATTAATTGTTCATAGTTTAAAATTAAAGAAGAATTTAATATAGTTTTGCAATGATAAAAGTTACAGTAGACGAGCTTAGTACTAACTTTACGATAAACGCTTTTAATTTAATTTTATCAAGGATAACTAATAAGGTCTAGAGAAGGTCTAGATAACCAATAACTTAACATACGTTTAAAATGACAATCAAAAAACATCAGCCTTTATAATAGGGTACCACGGAAAGTTCATAATTAGGTATAATAGTAGTCAAACTATCTTACATAATTACAAAGGCACATAAAAAAGTACTCACGCCTTTTAATCCCAAACGCTTGTTCATAGTGATTAAAAAAAAAAAGAAAAAAAAGCAGGGTAGGCAGAGGCACTTGCTAAAGCAAATGCCCACGGTTCACCAAGCGTACTTAACCCAACATGACAGAGGGTGAGCCCATCGCCGTTATAGGGATCACCCATCTTGTGGTGTGCGGGTTTCATCACGTCTTGTCCTTCATCGTACGAGCGTTGCGTTGCGTACATAGGCTCTGAAAAAGAGTCCCATTGGTACAGGTCCAGTAGTCGGACTCGAACCCGGGACCTCCGGGTTACAAGTCAAGCATCAGACCAATTGGACCACAGACGATATGTAGTACATAAAAATAGACAAATAAACAAAACATAAAAAGGAACAATTACTTAAAACAAGTGAATGCGTTATAAACAGTCAACAATTAACATGCAAATAATAAAATTAAATAACAATATTAGGGACGTACAAATTGCCGCTTCGATTCAACCTTTTCACACAAAAGGGTATACAGAAACAGTACTTCGATTAATTTATTTATTTTCGAACAACCAACTAGAACAAACACTGTACTGTCGTTAATAATACACACACACACTTCATGCCTTTTCATCCCAAAGGTAGGCAAAGGCACTTTGGAACAAATGCCTATGGTTCAACAAGCGTATTTAACCCAACGTGACAGGGGGTGAGCCCATCGCCGTTAAATCGTAAATAACAAAAAAAAAAATAAATAATACACTTCACGCCTTTAATCCCAAAGAGGGGTAAGCAGAGGTGAGTGGATATATATATATTTAGCGCAGTGGAAGCGTTTGTTACACCCAAATATAAAACACGTCTTCTCGTTCCTCCATTTATTTACCAAGTGAAAAAACTAGACAAAGTCAATGTGACAACTAATACATAACATAAGTATAAAACTCTACAAGAGGCACTTGCTAAAGCAAGTACCCACGGTTCACCAAGCTTATTTAACCCAACGTGACAGGGGGTGAGCCCATCGCCGTTATAGGGTTCACACACCTTGTGGTGTGCGGGTTTCATCACGATGTTGTCCTTCACCGTACGAACGTTGTGTTGCGTACATAGGCTCTGAAAAAGAGTCCCATTGGTACACGTCCAGTAGCCGGACTCGAACCCGGGACCTCCCGGGTACAAGTCCAGTATCCGACCAACTGGACCACAGACGCTCACTGGACCACAGACGCTCAACAAAGGAAAAAAATATATAAATAAGTCCTGCCTTTATTTGGTAGTAGAAAAATCATAAGTCTATTACGATTCACATACAAGCAAGCAAGGGGAAATCGATTGTCTCTGCCTACCACACTGGGAAACAGGCTTGATGTAATTTACGTTTGTAATATAATTTCTTCAGTTGCTGACAACTACTGCCATCTTTTGTAAAAGTGCTGAACTAGAAACAAAATACGAGAGTCTGACATAAACCACCGCCTGAAACAACCTGGTTACGAAAGCTGCTGATGTGTAGAGAGAGTGATTGCCGGATTCGCCGAGAGATGGCGCTGTGCTAAATTTTTGGAATTGAAGGAAGTTTTGTTAAATAAGTATTTCGTTCGTTATCTATATATAATACTAGCTGTCCCGGAAAACATTTGTTTTGCCATAATAAGTTGCCTTTGTACCCCGTGTATTGGGAGAAATACAACTGGTAGATGCATGAAAAATAGATAGTAGCCCATTCTCAGACCTACTGAATACGCATATAAATTTTGGTGAAAATCGGTAAAGCCGTTTCGGAGGAGTATGGCAACGAAAACTGTGACACGAGAATTTTATATATTAGATATAAAAGAGAGTTGTGTTAGTTACACCACTTATAACTCAAGAACGGGTGAACCGATTTGGCTCAAAATTATTGAGGCGGTAGCTTACAACCAGGAGACGGACATATGATACTTTTTACCTTTATCCTGTTGGTGACGTCGCTATATAGAGGGTGTTACAGTTTGTATGAAAAACTGAAACTACGCGAATGAAATCGCGAGCCGTTCAGTAGTAATATATAAAAGAATAGTATATATAATAGTAGTAATATCGGGATACTTTTGCATAAATTACTGAAACTGCACTAGTTATACATATATTTAAGGTCGAAAAAGATAAATGTACTCAGAGGACAAATGAAGGTTCTAATCATTCTGGCTCTTGATTACTCATACATAAACTTATGTGCAACGTCCCAAATTATATGGATCTTACGAGTCTTAGGACCTTACGAGAATTCCTATATTCTAGCCACTTCTACGAGTATAACGTTTTGACTATGGCTATTGATACGTGATACGTAGTTGCATTTTAAACCGCATATTGAAAAAATATAATTTGTTTACCTCTCAGATCTGATCTCGGGTTGGTATCAGATCAGTTGAAATTAGTCAATCACAGAGGTAATAGTTATTTTACGAATAAATATTTGTTCCTTCATACATTATTAACTATTGTTTTGACATAAAATATTACAGAGCTACGAAAACTCTCCGTGACGTAACACAATTAATCACATTGCTACGGCGTAGCCGCGTAGTATCTACGGCGTAGTTGTTTGTCAATAGATGGGACTTGCTTATGTGAGAATCAGATTTTTTGACTTGAGACGGCACACAGGTACTTTCCTGTATTTTTTAAAACGTCAACTTACTTTTTCTGGTAGCATAATAAGAAGCCCCACTTTTCCCGTCGTGGTGGGTACTTGTTTTATATTTATTTTATGATTATATATTATGTTTCATTATATTTATAACATTTCAATCACAGGACGGTTTTTGGAACTATATTTTTTTCTAGTTACTTTCTACAAGCAATTCAATTATGATGATGATAATTTTATTTGTCTTCTGCTGGACATAGGCTTCCATTTGCATGCCATTGTTATTGGTTTATTTGTTTATTGGTTTTCGCTTCTTCCAACCATAACTATTTTACACGCCGTTTACAAACATCGGTTCTACGGTTTATTACTTTTAATTTTCCAGTTAATACTCCAATTTTATGAGATAGCAAAAATATTACTCTCAATTTTCATGCACATAATATATCACTTAAGTAAAAGCGAGTTTTCAAAGTTAAGAGACAGTTTGTCCAGACAAAAGTTTATGAATTTTTCTCATTCAATTTCCATCTTCTCGGAGCAGAACAGAATCTTTGTTGAGCTGGAATTCAAACGAATCACAGCCCCCGTGCACTGTGTATACCTAATGAACAAGTGTGCTCCATCGTAGACCATCTCGTTGCTTAACATCCGGCAGGATGGTGGTCAAACGTTTGTTCTTAGTGATTTTTTTTTCAAATACATACACATACTCTAGTCAATGATGCCTAACAAAGTGCACATAACAGGCATATTAAAAAAGAGCTGCACATAACCTTGGTACATGATCATACGTACTTTTAACACGTTACACGAGAACTGAGGTATAAGTGGAAAGCTAGTAAGACGAAGTATTACTATGAATAGTATTTGATCCTACATTAATACTTCTAAGCCTCGGTTACGAGTCAGTAATTTTCTTTCATCATCATCATCATCAGCCCATACTTGTGCACTGCTGGACATAGGCCTCTCCAATGTGATCTGTTTTCGGCTTCTCGCATCCAGCTTCTGCCAGCTATCTTGCGTATATCATCAATCCACCTTGTCTGAGGGCGTCCTAGGCCGGCCGAGACGCGGTCTCCACTCGAGAACTCGTTTGCCTCAACGCTCATCGGTTCTACGGCTAATATGGCCGGCCCACTGCCACTTCAGCTTGCTAAAACGATGAGCTAAATTTTCTTTACGTACAGCTAAAGTCTCTCGATGGCTATAGCGGCTGATGAGGTGATACTGGGCTCCCAGGTGACTTTCTTTAGGTTCCGTCCAAATATCAACCAGATTAATTAAGATGGACGTTGATCTGTCCCCCTGGACGACTTCGACGGGTTCCTTTTCATTAAACCTAAATTTCCCATGATGAGCTGGAAGGTAATGCCGATCTGGGTTGCAAATAGAATGCATCAACTGCCTTCATTTCCATCCATAGAAAAAAATGCGACATACGAAGGCCAATTCGAAGGCTATGCAGCATCGCCGTGAACCTCAGAACCATTTGGACTGCTGCCAGGCATCCAACACCACGGTATAGTTCGTGCATTCCATGAACGCGCGCGAGCCCCAGATGTGTGAGTCGTATTGGCTATGTGCAAAGCTAGTAATGGCAGACAAATAACGACCGCAGCGCACAACACAGCAGAAATTGGAAACAAATGCGGATGATCAGCTGTCAAATCGTTGATTGCAGAACAAAATCAAAGCGAAGAAATGCGTTGTTAACTGTAAAAATAACGGCCTCAATGGCAAATGCACATTTTATATTTTCCCAAGAGCTTCCTACAAAATAGAAAAACGAAAAAAATGGATTGCTGCTGAGAATAGAAAGAAGTGTTTTATTATTATATTAATTTTATATTAATACATGGAGAGAATGGATGAAAGTCGATTGACGAAAGAGATTTATATGAGTGATGTAATGGGCCGGGTGAGTAGAGGTCGCCCCAGAAGGACATATAAAGACCACATTGGTGATGTCCTGACCGAAGGTGGCGTGAAAAGTACTCGAAACCGGAGGTCATGTATGAAAAGGTGTATGAATGTAGATGAAGCGAAAAGGGGTATGTCAGGATCGTGACAAATGGAGATCTGTAGTCTCTGCCTACCCCTCTGGGAGACAGGCGTGAAGTGTATGTATGTGTATGTATGTATTCAGTAAATAGCACTTAAATAATGTCAACACTACTATTTTAATCTTTGGTTATATTTATATTTGCAAAGAAAACTAACAATGTTTACATTATTATTATTTGACAGCTTCCGCAAAAGTTGTAAACTTTTTGTTTTTTATTTATTCACTAAATTACACATTAGGTATTACAATATAAAATAAAATTCCGCCAAACTGCAGAACAGTTTGTTGGCAGATAAAAGGCTAGTTTAAAATTAACACAATATGTCACTCACTGTTGAGCCGCGCGCATCAGTATTTTTTTTTAAACAAACAACCAATTGCGGGTAAGTAATTACGAAGTTAGGTATACAATAATTACAAAGTTGATTTTGTTTTACGATAGATAGATAGATAGGTACTACATTATTACAATATCTTACGGACATAATTCCAGCTACGCGTCACCACCGTCGCGCACATAGCCAATATGGACACGCTAGTTGCTAGTAGTAACGAACAAAACTGCCACACACACATCTAAGGCCCGCGCGCACTCACGAAATGCACGAACTATACCCAATGAAACGTAAAAGAACTATTCGTATTTTCAGCAAGTAGTTGAACTTTATACTTATGTTTTACGCGTTATGTCAATTTCACGTTTTCCTCCGTAACGTCAAAAAATACGCTGAAACTCGTCTAAAACTTCGCGGCTCAAAAGGCGAAACGCAAAGTTCGGTACTTCCTTCGGTTGGAAATAAAAGAGTTCGGAATTTGTATTCTACTCCCTCTCGGACGTTTAACTTCCGGCTCGTTAGTCATTATTTATGTTTTGAACTTCCCAAACATTATAATCGGGAAAGTGACGATAAAGTTTAAAATCATTTCAGCGATGCTCGATCGGCCATTGAATATAAATAAATCTTTTAAATAAAACATACATACATACACTTCACGCCTGTCTCCCAGAGGGGTAGGCAGAGACTACAGATCTCCATTTGTCACGATCCTGACATACCCCCTTCGCTTCATCTACATTCATACACCTTTTCATACATGACCTCCGGTTTCGAGTACTTTTCACGCCACCTTCAACCAGGACATCACCAATCTGGTCTGTATCCTTCTGGGGCGACCTCTACTCACCCGGCCCATTACATCACCCATATAAAAATTATATAAAAATAAATTGATATTCGTTAGTCTCGCTAAAACTCGAGAACGGCTGGACCGATTTTTCTAATTTTGGTCTTGAATCACACTTGGAAGTCCAGGGAAGGTGTAAAAGGTGTATTTTATTCAAGACTCGGGGTACAAAAACGACTTCCTTTGGCAAAACAAATGATTTCCGAGACACCTAGTATAAAATATAAATATAACATATTTTTTTTTAACAACACACACATAGCTTCCATGTTAAGTAGCTAAAGCACTTGTGTTATGGAATTCAGACAACGAAATATACTTACGAAATATACTTATGTAAATAAAACACCCAGACACACTCAACAAGTATCTTAAAAGCACATTACCCGGGTATCTGTTAGCGGTGGGAATCGAACCCACGACCTTATGGAATAGAGGCAGACATGTTGACAACCACCCCAACGATCCCGTCTTAAAATTGTACAAGTCAAATTGGCTCGTTATTGCTAAAACTAAGTAGGTATGCAGAAAGAAAATTTACATTTAAACACACCAATAGCATGGCAGTATTTGCTTGACATTAGTGCTCTGATTGGTTTATTACAATTTAAAGTCAATTCCTTTGTGCTACTGCGTCTGTATTAAATATTAACATATTCATATCCTTTCACATACACATCCTATCCGTCGAGGTGATAACATTAAAAATTCTGTTTCCTTAAGCTAAGTATCTCCAAAATTGGTAAGGTATTCCACCACGTAAAGGACCAAAAGGAAATGTCTTCCCCGCATCCGTTGAGCCTTTGTAATGCGCCTGCCCGCTGCCTTACGATCGATTTTGTTTTCAATAGTTTTTTTAGAACAAGCGTTGACCACCATCCTGCCTGATGTTACCAGCCGTGGTCTACGATGGAGCACACTTGTTCTTAAGTACCTATTTGCCAATATAACCGTTAACATAACCTACTAAAACAGGGTCGGTGTTGCCGGAGTCTGTGTTTTCCGCATAATAAACAAGTGTGCTCCATCGTAGACCACATCGCTGCTTAGCATCAGGTAGGATGGTGGTCAAACGCTTGTTTTATTAAAAAAAAGAAACTATTTCAAACATCCTTCAACAATGCCTTCCGAATCTTAAATTAGTCCGAATTGAATTGCTATATAAACAAATTGTTCAGGGAATTTTGGTTTCACTATCGCTAATACTGAACAATTAGACAATCCAACCCTTTGCCATTATTTTGTTGAACAATTCACAACATCTGCTGACCTGTTTTTATATATCGCTATCTCTATCATACCATAACGTTAAGAGTGAGACATACGTTCGTAGCTCTCGACTACGCGCCACGGCAGGAATCACTCTGTATTCTAAAACTGGTCTCATACAAGGTCACATGGTTTCACGACTGAGCTACTTATACATCCAAATTGTATATACCAATGGGTCAACGCTAAAAGGTTCCCAAGACCAAATGCCGATATAGGATTGAACTAAAAGGCTCGCTGGGTACATGAATATTGAAATCCTCTCAACAACAATGGTAGCTTAAGTACCAGTATGCCGTTAGTTAATGGTCTACGCTGCGGTAGATTATGTACGGAATACGAGGTCAGGTTTAAGCTGGTCTACTACCCAGATCTGAGCAGGTCGACTCAGAGCATTAAATTTGCAATTGTGTTGAAAGTTCAGCATCTTGAAAACAACCGGCCGATTTCTATTAAGTGAACAGTTGCTTAGGAATTGTGGAAGGTCGGGAAGGGTATCCGTTGTTCTTGTGAATTTTGTTAACCCTTTTGATTCCGTTCCCCGCTCCGCACTTAGCACTGACCTTTCGTTAATACTTAGAATATTCAAGCAGCTTTTTTTTTCGTACACCACGCCATGTTTGAAGCGACTTCAAAAAAGGAATCTTTCTCTTCTCAATTTGACTGTGAACGGCTTTTCAAGATTTTTTTTTTGTTGGAAAGAAGATATTTCAAAATTGGATCATCATAAGGTAGTCAGAATTTGATGACAGCAGAGAGGTGGGCGACTGAATGATAAGAAATGTAAAATATAAAATGAAATCTTTACACACTGTACGTACATTATAAAATGTAAACTTTTATTTATTTTTTTATGAAGCTTTTATGAACCAATACAATATTTACAATAAACATTTATAAAACACAAGCAACGAAATAAATCTCAAACAATACCTATACACAACGAAAAAAAATTACAAAAGTTAAGATTGCAAAGCCATGATATTAAAGTTTAAAACGAGTATTATAGTCAACTCGTGGCGGCACATGTAACTGTGTCGAAACGTCGGGCACACAACGAAGGTAAGCTATAATACCCGTTTTAAATTTTCGCGCTTTATATGGAATAACCAAGACATGACAGACAACGGAGCTTAACTTATACAGTCATCATTCATCATCATCATCAGCCCATACCTGTCCACTGCGGGACATAGGCCTCTCGAATTGCACGCCATTGTTTTCTGTTTTCAGCTTCTCGCATCCAGCTTCTGCCAGCCAACTTATACAGTAATGGGTAGTATTTGTCGCCATCTGGTCTAGTCTGTTGTCTCTTCACTCTTATAACCTTACCGCGTTATCACTTATACAACGTATTATCAATTATAAGTCTACAAGAACTGGTTATTCCGTATTTGACATATAACTGACAAGTTAAGTTGAGCTTTGTGTATCTTCGAAATTGCAATTCCGCCATTATTAGTAAGGCCCTAAATCTATAGCTGCTAACTCTGTCGCAATTCCCTCGAAGATCAATAAAGAAGAATCTTAACTAATGAACGGAATTCCAAAAGCAACTCAATCTAAGAAAGTTCAATCAATAAAGATTACTGGAATGCGACAGAGCCTCATCTGCATCGGCCCGCTCTATTTGCTGTTCGAATGCATTCGTTCCATCGTTCCCGACTCTTTAATCAATCGCACGGTTCTGTTATAAAAGAACGAACAACTTACATCGCTCTTTAGGTGTTCCGGTCTGGAGGCGAGCTGAGAGCGCGCGCGCGACCCGGGAAAAAATTTAAACTTCTACACCGATTTATACACGTATTGACCCTTATTGCCTTGAAGATAGTTCTTATAGTAAGCTCAGTGAAAGAAGAAATTGTGTAACAGAAATCGTCAATTAAATTTGCCTTTCAGAATTAAATCAATCCACGTTCCTTGGTCTTATTTTTCAGACGCTAGTTCATGTAATCGGAGTTCGTATAACAGTGGTGTAAATTTTGTAGGAACTTTTCGAATTTAATTATTTTGCCTCCTCTAATTTCCAGACGATTCGTATTCAAAGTTTTGTTTGTTGAAGAACAATACTGAAGACTACGTAAAAATTTGAATGATTTGAAATACATACTACCTGTGATCGGTGTAATTACTGTTGTCAATGATTGAATTAATTAACACGGACACGGTCACTTTGGCGCATGCTTGCTTTCTGATTGAGCCCCAGATTGTGCAATGTACAATAAGCCTTTATCGTCACACTATGGTTTTCTTAGTAATAATATGTAAATTGTGTTACAATATTTAGTTTATTTATATATTTATTAATCTCTCCTCACTCATGAGTGCTGGCAGAATACCAGCGTCACGAACAACCGTGGCAATATGCTGAGTCGGCGTCTCTTTTTTGCTGACAGGCATTTAACATGTACTGTATGTGTAATCCATTGTACTGAATTACTGTTTGTGTGTTTTTTGGCAAAAATAAATGAATGTCTATGTCTATGTCTAATCAACCCTATCGGATTTTAGATTTTACATAAATTGACATTGATAGCCTTCGGACACATTGGTACAATTTCTATATTTGTGCAAATGCTTGGTAGTTCAAGAGTTTTAATGATCAATTTTCCGTATTTGTTCAAATTATAAATGTTTTTGTCGCTAATGAATACAAAACAGCTTTTAACGAAAAAAAAAAAGAAGAAATTACTTAAACTGTAAATGCACAATTTGTGGCCAGGGTAGGTGCACATAATATTATAATCTAACAGGGTAAGGTGTTCAAATTATACAAATGTGGAATTGAACATAATTATGTGGAATTGTACAAATATGGAAATTGTACCAATGCGTCCGAAGGCTATTGATAAGACAATGGTAAGGTTTCAAAAGGCGACCTAATTGTTGGAAGCCTTATAGCGTTTTAGGACCACAAACAACAATGACCACAATTAGTATTGATCACTTCTTTAAATATCTACTTCTACAAAACATGACCACTTCGTTAAATTACAACTAATTCTGCCAATGATTATTTCTGAAAATCTCAATAAAAAGCCGTAACAAATAAACTAGTAAAACAAACATATTATTATGCTAAAAATAAACCAACCACTAATGACCCTTGAACCGCAGAATTGCAGCTGGAGGGTCGTCCCAGTCACGACTGGCACCAGAATAACCCCGGAGTAAATGGCTTAACCCCTTTAAGCCAATTTACAATATGCAAAAGCACTTAGACCTAAACCTAGCTACTGTATTCAGACTAGGCCCAGTTGATTGCAGAAAATATTCTGGAATAGATTTTTATTAATAGTTGATTTCAGTGTTTTCGAGGCGGCTTGTCCTTTTTGTCTGCCAGTTAAAGGTATACTAAAGAACCTATTTAAAAGTAAATTAAAGAATTCGCTTAGAAAGTTAAATAAATAAATAAATATTTTACAACAACACACACATTGCCTTCATCCCATGGTAAGTAGCGAAAGCACTTGTGTTATGGAAATCAGACAACGAAATATACTTACTTAAATACTTTTTTTTTTCTTTTAAATACATACTTATATAAATAAAACACCCAGAGACATCCAACAAGTACTTAAAAGCTCATCACCTAAGCACCTGTCAGCGGTGGGAATCGAACCCACGGCCCAGTTAAAAGATAATTTAACTTTGCTAAGAAAATACCAACGGTTCATCAAGCGCATACATTATACTCATAGAGCCATTTTAGAGTTCACAGACCGTGTGGTATGCGTGTTTCATCATGATGACATCACCGTATAGGCGCTAGGCGTTCCGTAGCTAACATCTAGCTAGCTCTGAAAAAGAAACCCGTTGGTATACGACTACTCCAGCAGGTCTAAAACCCAAAAACTTCTGTAGCAAATCTTAGGCATACGTAATTAGACGATACGTTTTGATCTCAGTTTTAACACAGTCATGATTGTGATTGACGGATTTCCTATCGTCTAATATAGCGAATGATGTTTGGATTAGTATTAGTAGTCATTCCATAAATCATGACTGATGGAATTGAATGACGCTTGCATGAGCGTCTAATGTCTGCCTTACTACCAGGCTATAGACGCTCCAAATCTATACATAACCAGCTAACCCCGGAAAACGTTGTTTTGCCTAATGGAATTATTGTCATTGTTTCCTTACTAAGTAAGTATAAAATCTTTGGATAATTTTCGCGCCCTAACACCCGTTTAAAACTCTTAATATAATGTCAGTGCCCGATTCTTTGAAAATGATGTATATATCAGTCAGGATTTTGAGTTTTATTTATCAGTTAACATAATAATAATATTTTTAAAGTTATTTTGCACTTAATTTTGTAGTTTTGACGAGCCCGTTGGTGTAGTGGTCAGCATGTCTGCCTCTGCTCCGTAGGGTCGTGGGTTCGATTCCCACCGCTGGCAGGTATTTAGGTGATGAGCTTTTAATTACTTGTTGGATGTGTCTGGGTGTTTTATTTATATAAGTATATATTTAAATGAAAAAAAAAATTATAAAGTAAATTATATCTCGTTGTCTGATTTCCATAACACAAGTGCTTTAGCTACTTAACATGGCATGAAGGCAATGTGTGTGTTGTTGTAAAACACATTTATGTATTTATTTTTACTTAATACCCTTTCCGAAAACATGCGACAAAAAGTTATTCTGTCGTGAAAACCCACAAATTTTGTCAGGATTTACCCCGTTGCAGCTCCAGTTGCTCGGGGGAGGATGCTTCGCGCAAGCTGATGCATTTTTGATGAGGTGACACTGAAGCCAGGCTCAGCCTTGCCACAGCTTCCATTGGCATAGATAGATGAAGCGTGATTATCAGGCTTTGTGTGCTAACTTCGATATTTTAGGAAGTTTCTATTCACTTCATTTGACGGGCCCGTTGGTGTAGTGGTCAGCATGTCTGCCTCTATACGGTAGGGTCGTGGGTTAGATTCCCACCGCGGACATGTACTTAGGTGACGAGCTTTTAAGTACTTGTTGGATGTGTATGTTTTGTTTATATAAGTATGTATTTCAAAGAAATACAATGTATTTAATATATTTCATTGTCTGAATTCCATATTGCTTTAGCTACTTAACATGGGATGCAGGCAATGTGTGTGTTGTTGTAGAATTTATTTATATTTAAAAATCTTTTATTAAACTTATGTATGTATATAGAGTTTTTGGAGTCGTATCTTGCAACTCAATTTTGAAGCAGTTAGTTATCCTGAACCGAATATTATATACAAACGTCCAGATGACAATGCATGGTTAACTATCACTGTATTAATCCAACATAGTGCCACTTCCAAGATGGCGGATTCAATATTTTTATGCACACCATGGGCATCAAATGAAGGGGGTTTCAAAGCGTAACTAGAAAAATGAAGTGAATCCATTATGGTGGACTTTTCAGCCCATTTATATAATATCTGAATAAAGTTTCAAACATATGTACGTATATATTAGCTGGTTAAGTTCAGATATGTATAACTAGTATAAAGTTGATGTATTTTTTATTTCCTAACATGCAAACTGTTTTTGTATCTATATGTTATTTTTGTACAGAGCCTTCTTTGTGTCCCACTGCTGGGCAAATACCTCCCCCTATTGTCTCCACTCATTTACATTTTGGTCCAACTCGCGCCACCCCGGCAGGTATCGGTCAATCTCATCAAGTCAGTCCTGTAAAATATAAAAAAATATAGTATCCCATTTTACCGTAGATACTGTTGGAGACTATCGGGTTTCTGAACGTCGCGGCGGATTTGACATTTCACGTCATCCGCTCACGACCGGCACTTTACGTCTACCCTTTGACGACACCACACCTACGATCGGGCATCGCTATAACTGTCGCGAATCTTACTTTTATTGTTACACAATAACCTTTAATACTTGGTGAACACGACAAGTTAAACTACACGCAGTCCACGCATTTTATTTCCTTGACCGATCACTGAGCTAACAAGACATTTTTTGATCCTTCAGGCTAGTATATTCCTACTTGACCCAAACAAACTTTGAAACTTATTGAATGTCTTCATTGGAATTATCTAAAGATTTCAGAGAAGTTATCACAGAATAATCACATTAGGTAGGTATGTAAAACATACCTATTTAAACAGTAAACAAAAATTTCACATTGAACTTAAAAGCTACATTTTATGATAAACATCATTCGGGTTAATGTGATGGAGTCGGTAATTAGAATAACAAACGTCAATAGAGTCCAAAATCCATCAGAAAAAACTCCTAATCTTGTCTGATTAAGGGATAATGAAAGGGAACAAGGTCACAAAATAATGTTTATTTATTTATTTAAGAATAGCCAACAAGATACACATATACAAAAAATAATGTTACAAAAAAACTAGAGGGTACATTATAATATGTTGCCTTAATTATAGGCTACCACCGCATGGTTGTGAGTGGATTTTTAATTTTAAATTGAATTTACTTAGGGAAATAATATTAGGATACAATCATCATCAGCCACATAACGTCCACTGCTGGACGAGGGCCTCCCCCAATGAGATCCGTCATTTAGGGTGCAATGCCAGTAATCGCCACGCTTGGCAGGCGGGTTGGCGATACAATATGGAACACAATTAAACAAAGTTAGAATTATACAGAAAAAGCGAATGGATAAATTGAACAAGTACTTATATTTGAATTAATAATTATTTATGAAAAAATGGACAAAATCTTTTGACGAGACTCCGAGATACCAATGTTGAAGATGTCCACGCCGAGATCACGGTTGACCCTATTAAAGCAATCCGTAATCCTGTTCATAATTTAACATGACCTAAAGTTTAGTTCAGTACTCAAGTTTCCATCCAACCGGGACCTACAACTAGTACCTAAACCGGTTCCGCCGACTAAGAAACGAGAGTACAATCGTTTTAATGGCGCGCGTTCTTCAAAGGCTTTTCAAATGCAAAGAGGCATTACTTTGCTCTCGTCTCGTTGCGGTGAGGGACTTACACTCTTAGTAGAGTTGTTCTTAGCTGTTTTGCTATGCTTATTTTTATTTGCATAATCTGATACTGTACTAAAAAAAACACCAATCATACATACACTCACGTCAATCCCCATAAGTGGGTAGTCAGAATCTTGGAATCACAAGGACCCATTGGTCACCTAATTAGGATTAATAGTTTAAAACCGGGTGTTACGGCGCGAAATTGACCAAAGACAAGCATTCAGCTTACCTACGTGTTATTATCCTTCAAAATATGACAATTAGTGTTAGTGATTAAAAAAAAAATATATTTTGAAGGATATACGGCGATTGGTAGGATAATAAATTCGTAGCACACACAACTCACCGATAGTTTTCGTTTTGCTCGCATGTAAAACCAGTGGTAAAATGCGCCCCATTACTGATTTCAAATATTGCTTCTGAACGTACCAGAAAATAGAACCATCTAACTTTCTAATATCAATAGGATAAAGTTTTAGTTTCAATTTCATAGGTCTTGTTAAATTTGGAGTGTCCATTTGTGCAATTGTAGACTCAAGTTACAAGCCACATAAATGGGTCGCAAGTGGGAGTGCCGTACTCGACGCCACTCAAGCAGACGCCTGACCACTTCATAATGTGCTTGGAATACTTCAATGTAGTTTGTCATGACCTATATCATATTATTATTGTGGTCATGGTATCATGATGTCAGTCTCTCGGGAATATGGTTCAAATACAAATACAAAATGTTTATTGCGTTCTAAGTGTACAGTAAGGTTCTTATAATATAGGTTTAGTTACAACTTAGAAGTCATTTTCTGACATTGCAATATTTAAGGTACCTAGTAGAAGCTGCAGACAGGCATCTCTTCAGGTCCATGTCTGCAGCATCAGGTTGTCTTTTGCAATCTTACCATTGTTTTAATAGGCACCTAATGAACAAGTGTGCTCCATCGTAGACCAGATCGCTGCTTAACATCAGACAGGATGGTGGTCAAACGCAGGTTCACTGTGTTTAAAAAAAAAGATAATTCTACATTTGCAAGGAAGAGCGTCAGTGGTCCAGTTTTTTGGATGCTTGACTTGTAATCGGCAGGTTCGAGTCCGGCTATTGGACATGTATCAAAGGAGCTCAGAGCCTATGTATGCAACGCAACTTTCGTACGTTGAAGGATAACATCGTGATGATACCTACCCGCACATAACGTGTATGAACCCTATAACGACGACTGGCTCACCCCCTGTTACGTTGGGTTAAAAACGCTTGGCGAACCGTGGGCGTAGCTTAGCGAACGCCTCTGCCAACCCCGCTTGGGATTAAAAGCCGTAAAGGGTATTTTTTCTGCAAGAAAGAATGTGCAGTAAAAGTATATTAGTTTATTCGTTTCAGAGTTCACACACCATGTGGTATGCGGTTTTGATCACGATGTTTTCCTAACACCGTATGAAGACAGGATTTCCACTTCTATTTTAACCTGAAATTCTCTCTTGAATGGTATAAAATGGATAAACCTAAAACTAAAGTATCCTTCCTCTTCTGCGCCATTTTGCCTTGGATATTATTATCTAAACTAATCGGATAGAAATTGGCACACTCTCCAGTGCTTCGTAGTCGCTTAGCTCTAAAACTACATACGCAAATATTACTTGACCTCCCATGTTTAAGAACATTGGTAGAGTTGAGAATATCTTGTTACGCTGGTTTAGAAATATACTAATACTAAACCAACAGTTTCACAACTTGAGCCTCCTTTAGGTTGGCGGTACACTAGGATTATTTTATTTGTGTCCCCAAGGAACTGTTTACTTACCATTACATTATCTGCCCGCAGATTTGATTGTGGTATCTGCACTTATACGAGTAAAATAAAACACATAAAAATCATGTATTTCTCATAAAGTTCACAACTGCAGGGTCGACTCACTCCATGTAAGTTTATAACCTGTATTTGGAATAAGTCGAACTTCCTAGCGGTTCACAATTTTAATTGGACGGCATTTGTAAACAAGGCTTCGCCTTCACTACGATTTCTGAACTGTATCTGCACTGTGGCCACAATGCAGATACCACACTGAAAAGGACCGTGTCATTTAAAAAATAAAATACACAGTAATTGTCTGCCTGCTATTTACTACATTATTATGACGTCTTTGGATTACAATTGCGGCTAAAAGATTTGCAGCATTTTGAATATTCGTCGCAGGGGTGACAAGTACTGGTTGAAATCGGCTCTAGTTTCATTAAAGTTATTAGTAGCTAACTTTGAAAAATGCCCCGAAGCTGAACCCCGCATTTTCAGTAATATTTGCAGCAAATAAATCACTCATATTGTGAACGCGCGTAAGTTGATTAAAAATATTTAATGCCCAGTGCGACCCAAACTTTACTGCCAGCAGTCAAAGAACAACTCTGAACTTCGTTCATGTGAAGCAATCGTTTGCATATCTAAATGTACTGAAAATACTTTATAAAATAGTTTCTAACCGGTGCAGGAGTTGGTACAAAACGATTTTCAGAAGCGGTTTGTGGTTCTATGTCTTATGCGCGGGTCAGCTAATCATACTTAATACAAATATTATAAATGGCGAAAATTTGTATGTATATT
>SJJU01007888.1:0-11514 GCA_012932125.1 Conopomorpha cramerella
ATGGTGCGGGGGAAGTTTTTCCAAAAAACTAGGTTTACAAAAAAAATAATAATAATCGAGCGAAGCTCGGTCGTCCAGGTACTTATTATTGAAATGTTAATTTAATCTGAATTTTTTTCGGACACTAACGAAAAAGAACGACTAGGCACTTCAGCATAAAGCAGCATTTTTTTAACACAATGAACAAGCGTTTGACCACCATACTGCCTGATGTTGACACAGCGATGTGGTTTATGATGAAGCACCTAATGAAGTACCTAATGAACAATTATTAGGTACTTATTCACCCCTGTGACTTGAAGACCTTCAGACTGTACTGCGCAGGAAACACAGACTCTGGCAAGTCATTCCACATCCTGGCGGTTCGCACTATGAAAGTAGACGTAATGGTTCGTAAATGGTAAATCCACCATCAACCTGGTATGGATGACGTTTTGCCGTTCAGCTGCTAATCGAATTTATTGATTCAATAATTCATTGCAACAATAGGCGGATTGAATTCGATGAACGATTTGACAGATCGATCTGTCACTTTGCGGAGTGCCAAATAGCTTGTCGAATTAGTGAAAAGACTATAATTGAAGATATTTCAAAAACCCAAGACCCCAATAAAACATAGAGTTTCTTTAATTTTCAATCCTCCGTTTTTATGTTTTCGCATGTGACATTTCACGCTAATATGCTCCAAAAACGGAATATTTCACAGTAACGCTATTGTGATAAGAATCCTAAGCAAATGTTATACTTCAACATTATTCAAATTCCGAGATGTCAGTTGTAGCAAATCTAAACAACATTTCACAAGAAACAACAAGGACTCACTCATTTGACAGTTGACGCCCGAGTATCCCAGCGGGCAGTCGCACGAGTAGTTGAAGTTGCGCGTCCTGGGCGGGCCGCAGGTGCCGCCGTGCTGGCAGGGCTGGGCGGCGCAGGGGTCGCGCGGCGCCCGGATCTCGCAGTACTGGCCCGTGAAGCCGGCCGGGCACCGGCACGGCGCCGAGCCGTCGCTCGAGCACACGCCACCGTTGCGGCATTGCGAGCAGTCGTCGTACTGCACACGTGATATTGGTTAAATTATGATGGTCAATTACTCGCACTGTGAAAGTACCCTTAATAACAGATCTCACATATCTAAGGAGATCTACTTAAGGAAGTAACGTTTGTCTCGATCTAATCGTGTTTGTATAGGTAGAAGAGACAGAGATGATCAAGCGAACACTTGAAAACTAATTATTGATTTCCATTATGAGTCTAAACTCATGAACATCGGTAGTCAATAAGCCTAAGTTATACCTTGTCTCAGTAATATAAAAACTGTACCATTAAGATGTTTAGTTACACACCAACACTGATTTTTCAGAGTGTAACCCTACTAGCTTTTTTTTAAATCGTTGGTTTATCAAGTGCTTCTCAGATATACAGTCAAACTTTATAAAAGTAAAAATTCAAACCCGGGAATGTTAAGTATAAACCTAGTACAGGCACACTCGAACCTCCATCTTCCGATTAAGCCAGTAAAGGAAACAACTAGGCCATAGCCGCTGAAGAATGTCGTGTTTGTAAAATAAAAAAATGGTATGCAGATAGATCATGTAATACGTTCCAAAACTTATTGTTACATTGATATTACTTACAAATTCAGTTCGTAGTTGCATTGAGAAAGATCGGTTTTATACCCTCTGAGATTTAAATACCATATTCGGATGACTGTATTCGAGAGCCTACTCTCAAACATTGTTGCCCCAATTCAATTCAACGTACCAAATTTCAAGCACAAAATTCTGCCGGCACTGATATCTACGAATAATTGGAAATACCCAATTAAAATTAGATATCTACCTGAAATTCTCTCTCTATGCGCTGTTTTGTGCAGACTTGTCTACTTCAACCTTGCGTGCTTCAGTCTATCATTGAGTTTGAACATTTCATGATTTTGATGTTGCTGTCTGATAAATTTCGTAAAGGCTTTATTCAACATTCTACTTGTACTGCTGCAAATAGTAATAGGGAAGAAAACACAAAACCGAATGGCGCTTAGTACGCTTGACATAGGTCCTAATATGGATGAACCAATGAAGATTATTCAATCTGTCAAATGAACGACAGTAGTGACGATGGTCAAGCGAAACTAGCGCCATCTGAGTTTTCTTCTCCATTGTAAATATCAATATACAACTATTATGCAATAGGTACTCACAACTTGGACATCACCGCGTTCCACGTTGCGTTCCTTGCACTCCTGCAGATGGACGGAGTTAACCGCGGGCCCGGACAGGTCTATGTGGTTGTTCAGCAAATTCAGCTGGTAAAACAAAAACGGTGGTCAAATGCTTGCTTATAAGAAATAAAACTTAAGACTTTGACTTTGAAGATACAAATGTAAATCTATCGCACTTGAGCTGAAATTAGAGTTACAGTGTCAATTACTGTGACTGTAGTTTACAAGTGACTGATATGATCACCAACAACGAAGCGCCATCTAGCGTAAAAAACTGGAAGTGTATCTCCTCATTCATGAATCATTAACATATTTGGGGTCAAATCAAATCAAACAGTTTGTTTTTTCCTTTGACAAGAAGTTTATTTATTCCTTGTCAAAATATAAAATCCGGTGCACGAAGTGTCATACAGCAGACGGGCCACTTTATGGGAAATAACTAATAAAATATGTAAATTGTAAAGTAATAACAAAATGAAATATGTAAATTTAGGTTTCCTCTGCAAATTGTGTATTTTTCCGTATTAAGGATTAAAAGGTTAAGTTAAAACAAGGGAGAAGTTAGTTAAGACAAAAACGAGGACATAAATTACCTCTTTAATGCATCCGTTGAAGCCGTCGTTGACACCCACTTTCTTGTTCAGGGTGATCATCTCGGAGTCGTAACCGCCGACGAACATGGGTGTCCTCAGTACCGGCTGTTGCCATTACAAAATATTATAAGTACATAGTGTTCAAGAAAATGTATGTAAATATTGTTTTTTAAATAAATAAATATTGTAAAAAAAAAATCTTAACTCAGTGTTACTTTCATCGTCATCATCATCATCAGTCAATATTTATCCACTTCTGGACATAGTGTTACTTCAGGGGTCTTTCAATGTTGATTGACGATGGTTTCAAGTTCCCCTCCAGTTATCTGTTATGCCGTCATCAAATCCTGATTAACTTATCATGAAATATCCTTTTAAATATCTAGAAAAAACTGTTTAACGATCAAAATAGATTCATAAACGTCGGTTAAAAACAATACTCGATTGGCTTAAATTTTGTGCCAAAATAGGAAAACACACGCCAAGAACGCCATATCGCACTTATACTTGAGAACCGACCCAAAAGAAAGAAAGATAAGAATAATCCTAATAATGAAAATGAAATGTACTTACCGCTTGAAGAGAATTCAGAGTGTCGTTCACTACGTCGTAGTTGTTGATGTTCATAGAGACTTGATAGCCGCGACGCTTCAGTACCACCTTGCTCCAGTCGGCGGGCAGCGGCTTACGGCTAGTCAGCTTCACGCTGTGACCTGTTAGCACAAGATATTTGCGTGTCATCAACGAACGAAGACGGAATGAGGCGAAAACGCACAGTTTTGTAAATTCCCCGGAAGGAAGAGAGAAAAAAAAGACAGAGAAAGATGAACACAGATGATTTATTGTATAGCCAAGAAAACTTGTGCGTTGAAAAAAGAAGACTTAATTCACCAAATATAATAGCCCCTACCCGGAGAGGGCTTGGGAGGGATTGGTTGTTGTCCCTTTAATATTTGCAAAACTTGACTGACTGGTCTCCGCCCGAAAATCTGTTAGAAAAACGTCAAAGAAAATTCCCCATTACTATTCCCAGGGAGTAATAAAAATTACACTTTATTATTTGTTTTATAAAAGCACACATTTTTTCTTGTACGAAGTATAAATTAAGATCCCATCTCCAATTACCCATGCCAATGCTAAAGACGTTACAAGAGTTACAAGATTTTTGACAGAAAACGAAACCACTACCAATAAAATTTCATTGTCCATATAACGTTCTTTTTGGTCATTGTCGAAAGACTATTATTGTATCACTCACCATCACCGACATCGTATTGGAACTGGAGCCTGCCTCGCACGAAGGCCAGTGACGTGAAGCCGCCGTGGCCGCGCTCAGACTCCGCGCAGTACATCACCACTCCGTCAGTGAGGGGCTGACTTGGCTTCACGGACAGGGAGAGTTCGAACATGCGGCCGGGATCCTGGATTTTTATCGCCAGATAAGCACCACCGGTGAAGGCCGGGTACTCGATCGATTGCGCGTTCTCGCACCTGTTGTACGAAGAAAAGATTGTGAGGTAATGATGATAGTTTCCTGTAAAACGGTTACATTGTGACAAGGAAATGTTCGCATTCTTGTATAATTTCAAGGATTATTGTTATGTGATCATTTTCTCATAATTCCTAAAGAGATAGTCAGGACCTTTGAAGTCATGATTCTAGGACACTTTTGACAAAGTTGGGTTTTAGATGGACAGGAAGTATAAGGCCACCACCGCCCACAAACTTCTTCTCGGCGTAATGGATGTCCCCACCTATAAAAAAATATAGTTGGGGTCAGACCTGTAGATGTAACACATACACACGTCTTCCAACTGTCGCTGTTATCTCAGTGCCACGTTTCATTTCATTCTCATTAACTAATTAAAGGGGCAGTGAGGAAAGTGCTTGTTGTACGCGTTACTGAGAAAACAGACTTATCTAGTTTTTTAGAAGAATTATATATTAATATTTCCATCTCTACCTATTTTCCAACAAAGGAATAAAATATACCTGTAACTGTATTATTTTTTTACATGCGACCGATTTGAAAATATTCGAAATATGGACGTTTTGTACATTGAAATAAAATTAACAATACTGAAAACGAAATAATTTGATGCCCGATGCAGTGCAACCAGTCGCTGGGAATTTAATATTCTCGCTGTTGCTTGATTTCTCTGTAAAGGCGAATTAACATGGTTTTACGAGGGTCGACAACAACACAGCGTTCGATTTTTAATCACATTGACATAGCTAATGAGGGGTGTTGGTTGCGGCGTTGTGGGGAGCAATTCCGAGCCTCGCGGACTACGCACGTGTACCATCGACTTGCAGAAACGTACAACTCTACTACACTAAAGTGATATAAAAACTAAAAAAATATAGATCTCTAAAATAAATAAAATAGTATGTCACGAACCTTAGTAAAGGCGCCATAATTATGGTTACATTGAACATGAGTAACTTGAACTTCAGTAGTGGCTTTGAATTCGCAATTGTCTAGGATGTTTGAGCCGCGATTCGGCAATCCGAGCATTCTTTATCCGCAGAACACATCAATATATTCATCTTTTTGAGCTATGTCATGTACCCAGAATATGTATTTTTTATGAATACATAACGTGTTTTTATATTCGTTCATTACCTATTACTATTGCATCGGCTGAATAAATAAATATCTAAATCGACCAGTATTCGATACTACCGGTAATGGTCCTTTATTTTACATGGTCGTACACAGTACTCAGAATTACACCCCAGGAGCGGCGTAATAAACACCATCGCTTGATCAACCACACATTGTTCTAAAAATAGATCTGTAGCCAGCAGCAATATTTTTCAGTAGTATTGAAAAGATAACCCTATCAGAATATTTTTCATCCCTCGCAATGGCGCGGCGCTGGGTCAACTCCGAGTGGGTGGGCAGTGGGAGTTTGCAGCCAGTGGGTTGCGAAAACAATAGTGTAAAAATGAGAAATCAACTAGTGTAATACAGTTTCATTGAAAATCAAGGCTTTTCACTGCGTTGCAAACTGAAATGGACTTGTCACAGTATGCGTAAAATCCAACGAACTTTAATACTTACAACGGGGAACAAAACGCGATGCCGAATGCATATGGTGGGCGCTTCTTCCGATTGAAGATGAAAGTGTTGTAATATTTTGTCAAACTAGCTAATAATGACAATTCATTAACCAATCGTGCCTTGTTGGGTCAAGCGAAACTAGCGCCATTAGTTCATGAGTTTTCTCCATCACATTTAAACGACTTCAATAGGAGGAGTTTGGACCGTTCTAATTTGACAGTATAGATATTTTTGATTTAATGTTTGTAAGAAGTCAATAGGTACATTTCCACGCGCCTGTGGTAGTGGAGTTACCAACTAATTTAGTTTGATAAGCACAGTACTATTAAGAAACACAATGTTAGATATTCGAAATATACGTACCGTATAAGAGATAAACACTGTACCATGCAACAATACATATTATTTCCAGAAAATAATCATACACGGATATGATGCAAATGGATATTGAAGACGGCCGACTTTGCTCCGATCACGCTAAACCTAGAAACGGAAGATTAACCCTAACCTAACCTCCTTCCGTCGGCCAAAAATCTGGTCTAGAACCCTAAGGTTAACACTTAGATGCATTTCATTAAACATTTACATTATTAACAACAAAAAAAAACAGCTCTTACGGGGAAGAAAACTCTTGAACCAATGACGCAGTGCGATTGGTTAATTTGACAGTTTGCATCACTTTCATTGGTTCACGAGGCGCCACCTGAATTTATCTTCGCGTTTTCTTCCCTAGTGACCCAGGAAACGTCTTTGAAATGTATATTGACTACTCAGGTAAAATTTATGCGTTGTCTGACTCTAATAGCATGTGTCAAAAGGAGACAAATGCGCCTCTCAGGCATTACATATGCATTGATTTATCATTCAGACTAGGTACTTTCTTGGCCGACAGTACCTAGCTAACTTTTATAAAAGCCGCCCGAGGCCGCCGCCGCATCTCCGAACTAATTATCTGCCGTACATTACTTCCACTGTTAATAGAAGCATGCAATTAATGCAAAGCTCTGCACTGACATGTGTGTAAAGTTTAAATTAAATTTTCCCGTATTTCATAATATGCGTAATAAAATGCTACAAATATTTTCAGTTCATACAAAGAAATTAAAATACAGTTCATAAGCTAATGAAATTTCATATCCGTACTTCGTACCTTAATTTTATTCCTGCTGGGTTAATAATTATTGTTTGCAACACAACGAATATGAATAATTTTAAAGTAATGCAATATTGTTGGTCGGCTGCATATTTCCATAAGTAACTAATTGATCCGTGCTCTCTCTATCATCTCACATGGCTGAGAGCGGGAGAGGAGACATATATCGGACTTCGATGGAGGTGCGTGCGATTTTTCCACCCCTCACCTCCCCGCGCAATACTTAAGGCGCGGTATTGCGGATGCGGTCAGACTACAACATTATATTGTGTTTTGAAACAGATGTCAACTCACCTCGGCCCAGTGTAATTTCCGTGGCAGGAGCACTTGTACCCGTCAGCGGTGTCGATGCACTCGCCGGGTCCGCACAGGTCAGGCCGGCAGCCCTCGCCCACTCGGCCGCAGTCCACACCGACGAAACCTTCACGACACACGCACACGAAGCCCACCGAGTTGCTGGCCTCCTGCACACGATTGTTTACACACACTGTTAGTAAGGCCGGGTTTGCTACGTCATTCGCTGAACTTTAGGAAGGAGGCCCTTGTAGATCAGCTGATTTCGGTGATCGTGGAAGGGAAGTAACATTGGGCGCCCATTGGACAGGAGAGAACCATTTTAAAGTAAGTCCAAGAGCCTACAATGGACTCACAACTATTGGGTATTTTGTTATTATAACTTGTACATTTTTATAGTTTGTCATTGGAGTATTTGCTTTGCGAAAATCATGAAAACAATAAAAATAATCATGTACATTTAATTTATGTAAGTTAATCACTAATCTCAGCTTCAGCTTTGTATTGGGGACGTCGAACGTGTTACGAAGATTTTACCACTTATAACTGTAAAATAATCGAGTGCACTAGAAAAAAAGTAGTATTGATCATTTTTTAATGAAACGCGCACAGACATTATAACTCAATATTGTTCACCGGGTATATAGGCGCGAATATAACCAAAGACAAGCTCGAGCTTACCTTTGTTATTTTACTCGACGTTTCGACGACGCAACGTGACCAATGACCACGACGCATGCAACTGCGTCGAAACGTCGAGTAAAATAACAAAGGTAAGCTCGAGCTTGTCTTTGGTTATATTCGCGCATATATACCCGGTGAACAATATTGAGTTAAAAGTAATATTGTTACCTGGCATATTCCATTGTTGAGGCAGGGGTTTTCAGAGCAGGTGTCGCAGTCGTCAATATTGTGCGTCTCGAGCCGTTCACCCATCAAATCCTTCTCACTATCGCCTAAGATCAGCTCGCCAACGCATCCCATAAATCTGCGTTCGAAACATTACAGCTATACAAATCTGTTAATTACGTTGATGTTAAATACTTCCCTCGTGCTATTTGATGAGCTTTTAGAAAATATTTCACCTATTTTGATTTCTTAGTTTGTTTCGCTTATTTAGTACATTACCAGATAAAGATAGAGGTTTGAAGAAGAAATTATAGGGTTGTCAAATATCTTCTAAAAACTAATAAACTATAACGCAAATCACCTACGTATGTACATCTCTTTCGTCAATCGATTTCCATTCATCCTTGCCATATGCAAAATTCTTCATTATTTTCGTAAAACACGACAGTGCCATTTCCTGGCAAGATTAAAAATAAAATACAGATCCCAGTTACTGTGACATCAGTACCAGACATCTTACTACACGGGTGCATTTCGACTTCTTGCTTCTCGAAGTATGTATCGGCCCATCAGAAAAGCAAACTGGTGTCTCAAAGAGCAACATAAATAAACAGGTATTTTCAACCTTATTGCACTGCACGTGTATGATGTTCCAACGAAACGGTTCGGGAATCCAACTCACGGTGGAAAATCTTGCTTTTGTACAAAGGTGACTTTTTAGGAAACTGTTTTTTGTGGAGTGACGTATATTGAGGCTACAGGAGCAACAAAGCACTCAGCCCACATGTTGGATCGGCATTGTGACTTGTATTATACACACGTATATAATATTTAGTCGATAATCGCTCCTAATTTGTCGAAATGTCACAAGGTGGGTGTTGTTTAGCAGTTTGGAGCACAAAACATAGTAAAATGAAAGAAACTGACGGACGGAGATGTATGAAACTTCTTTGGCATAACGTATTTGTAGCCCATTATTTTTATTTGACAGACCAAGGTCTTTGGCCTCTTTTGGTCTTGCATATCTTTCTTCATTACTTACAGACAGAGAGATACAGGCATACTAAAGCATTGTCGAAATCAGCATGCAGGTGACTGCATCACTAATATACTCAAAAGGATACATTTGGATGTAAAAATATTAGGGGTGTTCGAAATTCATTCTAGGACTTACCCAGAGGCACCAGCCAAGTCGCTAGGCAGTTGGTTGGGGTCTGGCACGCCGCCAATGTACAAGGGCTCGTTCAATTCTAGCAGCTCCCATGGCGTGTCCTTGGAGTATGGACTGTCGTCGTCGACTTCCATAACCACTGTTCAAAGGACAATAAACGAAATATAGACAAAATAGTGGATGGATTACCCGCGAATTCGGTCGCGACAAACATGTTGTGCCGCCGTTGCAAATTCACGGATTCTAACAAGCTCCGAAGCTCGAGATAGGTTAATTACCTGCGTTTTAATTTATAAACAGATTTACTAGAAAATACTATTTAAAGCCAAAATCTGCCGTTTCTTTAGAGACTTAGTGACTGAAATGCACGCAGACAATGAGTTACTGAGTGCATTTCCTCAAGTGAAATCAATAACTGTACACTTAGGGCCTTACTAATAATGGCGGAATTGCTATTTCGAAGATACACAAATACTCAACTTAACTTGTCAGTTGTATGTCAAATACGGAATAACCAGTTCAAGTAGACCTGTAATAACCGTTGTATAAGTGACAACGCGTTTATTGGTAAGGGGGTTAAAATGCAACAAACATTGTTTATTTTAATTTAGGGACATTGACATGTGCCCTCAGCTCACACTAGATAAGTCAAACTCTACCAGTAGACTTCAAAATCCAAATCATCGTGATTACCAGTAGAGATACATTGAAACCATACGACGGACGTCAAAACCTTAGGTATGCAAGTTATGACTTACATTTATTTCCTGACGACCAGGTCAACCGCACCGTGTGCCAAGTGTTGAGCTCCAGTGGTCTGTCTCCCATGAGCACGTGCGGTGCTGAGTCGTGCTTGGTCCTGAGCTGTACCTGCGGCACGCCGTCCAGCAGTTGCAGCGCCAGATAGTCACCCTCGCGGCCTTGGTCGTGGCTGTTGTACAATATCAGTCCGTTGCCGTCTGTCGGGAAATTCAAGTGTCAATTGTTGTGGAGGGCATTACGTGTGAAATTGATCATCGCGACGTAGGAGATGAGGTTCTAGTTAACGAAACGAAATAGTGTGTCCATCCTAAAGGTGGTACATAGGAGTTGGAGACTCCTGCATCATTCAGCATTGATTTATGAAATGAAAGGTTAGGTCGTATGCACAAATGAGCACCTTACATTCTCATCAGCAGTAAACGATGTCAATATGTTTGGAGTTATGTCTTATAAATTATTATTTCAATTAGTTACCTAACTACCTAATTAAATGTAGTTATTACTCCAACTGTTTGGATGCTCAAGATGTTTTTGTTGCGAGAATAAATGGAATTTCTTTCTTCTTTCTTTTCTTTCACATTCAAATACTTATTTTTAGGGACATTGAAACAGCTCTTCAAAAACGTCAAACGCAACAGTCAGAATTCCAAAGAACTTTTCTAAGAAAATGGTCACGGTTCACTAGGAATTGTGTAAATGGGGTGGAAGTAGTCATAATGGAGTGATAGATAAACACAGTGATATTTACCGGTAGGCTTGAAAGATATCTTCACCGAGAAGGCGTTGAAGGAGTCCTTGATGCTGTTGAGGGAGAGCCAGCTGTTCCCATTGAAGGCGGGTACGACGCCAACGACCCGCAGGACGGCCTGCGCCTCCGCGCGCTCCCGCCCGTTGCTCACCGTGCAGATGTACGTTCCGGAGTCCGACTCGCGTATGTTGCTCAGCGTCAGTTGGGGCTGCACAATCATTCACATAAACACAATAATCCATAATGTGGAGGATATTGATTTCCCTAAGTCCTACTAATATGATGGATGTTTGGATGTATGGATAGATGGATCTTCGTCCTTCTTTCACGTTATTCGTCCAGTACTTTCTGGACGGATTTTGATGAAACATGGCAGTATTGTAGCTTATAAACTAGAATAACATATAGGCTATAAATTAAATAGGTAAAACAACTTTTGCCAGGTCGGCTAGTATGTATTTTCTATATTTGTTACGAAAACTGTTTATTTTGTATTACGACATAACATTCTGACAAATTAATTTGTAGCTGCTATAATTATTTTCGAAATGGATACCGATATTATTGGTAAGAGCGTAAGTGTGCACACTCAAGTTTCAAGAGGCTTACTACTAGTCAAATATACATTAACGATGATTTTCGAAATGGGCAAATCT
>SJJU01007889.1:0-13957 GCA_012932125.1 Conopomorpha cramerella
TTCTTCCAATACACGAGGTACAAAGGCGACTTCCTATGGCAAAACAAATGTTTGCCGGGACAGCTAGTAGTAAATATTTTCATAGTGTTTGACAGTTTACAGTCTACTAAAATATTGCCAACTCAGCCGCTGTAATTACTGTACGATACGAGATTGCGCATTTGGGAGATTCTAATTAGCTAGTTTTGATTTAACCGCGATTTAGAAATAAGACCTCGTACACAATATGGTGTTAAGGTGTAAAGTTTACCTGATTAGTGACAACGTCTGGAGGCAGCTGTCCGTACTCGCGGCGCCAGGTGACGGAGGCAGGTCCCGGGACATTGTGGTAGCAGGGCAATGTGATCTCGCTGTTTTTGCGAGCGTTGTACACCTGCCCTTCTGACCACTGAGATTGCGGCTCGTAACCTAAGTTCATTGTGTTTTGTGAAATAAATAAAGGATAGTATTTAAACGTGCATCAAAAAAGTCTAACCTAACCAAAATACTGACTTAGCGACAAAATTACTGACTTAGCGACAAAATTAATTACTTTTCTGCTCAATTAGTAATTTTGCTGCTCAACTTAGTATTTTAGGCGCTCAACTTATTATATTCCATAAATAAATACAGACTTCATTTTCATTTCGAAACGATGTAGCAAAAAAGAAAAAAAAAAACTATTTTTTATTATTTTTCAACTTTTCAGCCACGAATGGACAAAAAAATGAATGTTTATTTTATTTATTTATTTAAGACACACCGTAAGTTGTTACGAACTAAATAAATACATCAAACTATATTTATAAATAAGATTCTGGTACATAAGTCTATAACAGGTGAGTACAACATTGTTACATAACATGCAGCATAAGCAAATATAAAAATATTATTAATACTTATTAACCAGATATACATTTAATTAAAACAATAAGATAAATCCGGGAACTTAAAACAATTAGATATTTACGCAATTAATTTTTTATTATTATTTATTTCACGTGATCATTGAAATGCGTGAGAATAAAAAGAACTTTTTTCTTGAACACAGTCAATGAGTCATGAAAAATATCCAGATTCTGAGACTTGGAGCTAAATTGTACAATGAACACATATTGAATTTCACACTAACCTGGTACAACTTGCAGTACAAACTCGTCCTCGTAATTCTGGTTGTTGTAGTCTGTTCCGATACACCTGTAGGTGCCGGCGTCCGATGTCTGCACTTGTTGAATGTTCAGCATCGATCCGCCGCCGTATGGCTGTGTTGAAAAATACAACCGTTTTCAATATTGTGTACGATACAAGTTGTTCTCGTTATTATTCATCATCAGCCACATAACGTCCACTGCTGGACGAGGGCCTCCCCCAATTAGATTTTTCCCTCATTTAGGGTGAAATGCCAGTAATCGCCACGCTTGGCAGGCGGGTTGGCGATCGCAGTGGTGTTGTGGTTTGACTCATAGAGAGCGCTGCTGCCCGTTCTCTGGAGAGCTCCCTCGGTCGCCTCTTACGACCCCCATGACGGGAAAAGTTGGGCTGGGGGGCTCGTTATTATTGGTCTGGATAAACTTGTTATTCTGGCATTGTGCTATCAATTACACAGTTTAAAAGAAACAATTCGCTTCAGGCACTCTATCTTTGTTTATGCTTGGGTCTACGGAAACTACGCGAACGGAACTAAAAGAACCGCAGTATTTTTTTAATTTGTGGATAGATTTAACAGGAAGGTCTATGTTATGCTTTTTATGTTAGTTCGCAGATAACGATCGAAAATCGAAAACTGCAATGAAGAATGTAAAATTTCTTGTTGGATATGGATGATTCTGGAATATTCTGTGGAGGCAACGGTTGGTCCAAAATATGGAGGCGAGGGCATTAAAACAGATAAACTATAAACATTTCATACACGTCTTTCTTGCATTATATGTCAAGCATTCAAATTCCAATTAGAGGTTTTCACTCTGAAACGTTTTGCTGTGTTTGCTAACTCTCCAGTTTCCTACCGTCTGTCTACACATACACACATTAAATATGCAATAAATACTCAATGCATACCTACTCTCTCTTACACATACACACGCAAGAGATGACCAACCTGAAACTTTCCTTTCAACTTTAGTTAGTATAACAAAATGGAACCCTCTGTACCGACATAATGAGTACAACAGTACTGGAGAGCCAACGTTACTGGCCATTAGGTCATTAAGCAACATTTTAGATTTTATAATCATCTTTAGAGACAAATTGATTATTTAAAAAAGCTCTGGGTACTATTCCGTGGAATGGCGCGAGCCCACGATCGCAAGGGGCTGTCGCGCGCGCCGATATATAATCATACGTTAAAAATTGCATAGAGCTACTACTATTGCCACTACAGACCCAAGCCGCGATGCACGGAATCTTAACACTTTCGTGGACACTCCAATTAACACAATTTATCGTTATCACGTGAACAGACGGGGCGATTCCGCGAAAGAGTACTATATTGCTATAGGTAAGCATCAAACAAAATAGTTTTTAAGCGACTTCAAAAAGTGAGGTTCCTCAAATCGATCTAAGTGCTTGTTTTTTATGTTTGTTCGCGGATAACTTCGTCGTTTATGAATCGATTTGATGATTTTTTGGTTGGAAAGAAGGCATTTCAAAGATGGTTCCATCATAAGGACATCAGTGTGTCCCGTGACACCAGTTAAATCAAGGGAAACTTTAAAACATCGTAGGGGCGACTAGTACTGTTTGAAATAGATTGTTTATAATTTGTTGTTGTTAGGTTATATGCCATGTCCTGACCGAAGGTGGCGTGAAAAGTACTCGAAACCGGAGGTCATATATGAAAAGATGTATGAATGTAGATGAAGCGAAAGGGGTATGTCAAGATCGTGACAAATGGAGATCTGTAGTCTCTGCCTACCCCTCTGGGAGACAGGCGTGAAGTGTATGTATGTATGTATATTATATGCCATTTTTATCATATCCTCACCTTATGATCCACGTACTCGTTGGTGCCGACCTTGATCCATTTGAAATCGATAATGTCCCTTGAGCGTGACGTGCAGCGCACTTGTACGTTGTTACCGGCCTCGAAGGGTCGGCTCGGACGGTCAATCGTCACTAAGTTCGCCGGACCATTGTCCGGTAGGTCTGCGTGTACATGAACACATGGTTATACTGTGCATTTAAGATGTTAAGTAAAGAATGTCCTGTTTACTTCAGCATTGAGACCACCGCAGGACATAGGTCAACCGCGTCTATTAAGAATTTTTTGTGCACATTGGTTCGTGTTATTGGCTCCAATATTGTTGGAATCAAACAATTCTTTGTTCACACACAATAAATTCTTTCCCTTTTGTTACAAAAAAGTATTTCGAAAAATAAAATGACGGTGTTGGTATCCTACCGAGAAAACTTGACTGAAAGGTTGAAATCATTATCAAATTCTGAGCATAAAATAACTTACTTACCTAAAATCTTAATTAACGTTGGTCCTATTAAAAAAAAACAACAATGGAAATAATCTCACAGTACAAATAAAAGAACATGATCACAAGGGAGAGTCTGTCCACTGCATCAAAGAGTATCTACGATTTTGTATTCTTGGGAGACAGGTATACTGTGTGCCCTTTAATATTGCCCACAGGAAATGGATTTCAATCTATCGTTTGATACACAATTTGATGATGTAAAAAAACCAGTTGCAGCGGACAGGCCCTTTGTGGGAATCAAATAACGATCTAAGACATAAAAGTCAAGGAAAATTTATACTAGGTACAAGTCGTACTCGATATCAAATAGGTAGATGTACAGTACAGCAGCGGTTAGAACATACACCTCAGTCGCTACAGAATAAGCTTCGTATAACCGATTATATTTTGCATTTAGATATTTAGAGGAACTAAATATTACTTTGTCTAAATTATTCCCTAAATCTCATAACAAATTGTACGCCATTTTTTTTATAGATTAACATTATCGAAGCGTATTCTGCGTTAATGATATTTAATGTAAGTAAGCTGTATTCAACATGCAGTTATAAGATGAACGTGCACTACATACTAGATAAAGGTACAATAAAACTGCGTGTAAATTCTATACGGGCATAAAATATTGATTACAATATTTGCGATCGTGTTGATTCGTGAAAATGAGCCTCTTCGAGAATAAAAAAAAAATGTTTCCCTTTTGCTTAAAAGATGTCGTTGCTTCATTTGGTAAAAAAAACTTATTTATTTTGAAATAATGGGTCATAATTTTACAGTGTCATTGAACAGTTTTAAATGCCGATTAAAGCATCCTTTCTATTGTTATTGTAACTAAAACTAACTAAATTATTTTCAAAGTAATGCGCACAACGCTTGGTGAACCGTGGGCATTTGCATATTAAGCAAGTGCCTCTGCCTACCCCGCTTTGGGATTATAAGGCGTGAAGTGTATTTTTTTTATTTTAATGCGCACTAACTTTACTTTTTAATAAACATCCCACGTCATTATTACACAAGGTCATCTGACCACAAACTAGGATATGTACTAAGATTGACAGATACTGGTATGCTTACATAGATACTTTTGAATATATCGATGGTCCCTATTAAGAAAGTCGGATCTACAAAACGGAACATGTTCAAGAGAGAAGATAGAAGTTAGTTTTGGATATTAAAACTAAACTACTTGTGGTACATACTTCAAATTTACAACAGCTTATAATCTTATCTGGTATCTTTACGTGAAATAATATATACGTAATAAGTTTATAGATCTTAGTATCGTCAATCTAACGGTGTAGAAAAGTACATATTCCTAAAATTGCACTACCGACATTTTTAATTGGGACCATCGATATACATAGAGAAATAAAACATCCAAACGTCCTCAGATCATCTCTATAGCATTATGTCGGCGGTGGCAATCGAACCCGCGACTGTAATCCTAGAGACAAGTACCCTGACCACTAATCCATGCCGGCCTGTCATCACGTTTTAATTAAATTAGCTGTCGGAAATAGCTCATTTCTTGTGTCGTCATTCACATTACCCAATTAAAAAAAAGAATTACCTCACACGATAAGGTACGTACTGAGATCGCATCCCCGTTGAAAATTTACACGCTGAATCATACCTTACGTATAATACTTAATACAAACCTCATAAACACTGTAAAGGAAAATCGGACGGAACAAATCCTTCACCAATGCATTGGAATTAACGAAGTCATTTGAACGTTCATTGAATAGCGCGCCGTCGGTGTCCCTGCTCGAACAAATTATCATGGACAGTTCCAAAATACAAAAGCAGAGCAAACCGATATCTGCATATACATATTAATATTACAGAAGACCTGATAATGACTATTTTGTGCTCTGTGACATTTGAAATAAAAGTTTTTTTGGAGTGGCCGAATTGGATCTAATAAAACTAATAGGAATCTCTTTGTAGGCACACAGAATTGATTTATTAATTATGTTTCCACAAAATTCCTTTATGCACTTTTTGAAACGTTTTATTAAACGTATTTAAGTACCTAGGAACATAATTTTTTTTCATCTGCAATATTTTTGTACAATTTGAATAGTCAGTAGTAATAGTCCTTAACTTTACTGGGATAACTCGTCTATTTATTAGTATAGAAAACTATACCTAATTAGGTACGGATTTCTTATTACTGAAGCATCCTGTCGTGCCATTCCGCCAAGTTGGCTTAGAATCGAAACAGAGTACAGTTTAATTCCGTTGGCGCTAGAATCGAAGGTAAAGCTCGTACAATCTACTATTGAGCGAAGAATTAGTGTGTCTTCTTGGAACACTGGAGTACTGATCAAACTCAATAACAGACCAAGCATACTGTCTTAGTTAGAACAACAATATTACGAGTATTAGTTACAACATTACGCACCTATAGAACAAATAATTGTTAATAACAAATACGACCATTTTACAAAGGTAGGAAAAACATGCCAACAGGAAATCTCGACTACGTTTATTAGGCGACACAACTTCGTAGCATATCAGACGAAATTTTCAAAGATTATCTACAACTACATGGAGGAACAGAGAATACAGTAAATGTTACACACGAACAATTAGGTAGGTAATATTTAAAACATCAGTCGCGTTTCAACGCGCGACTATTACATGACTAACCCTCGATGTGAAGATTGACGTAGTTGGTAATGACCCTGTCCTGGTCTTGGATGTGGCATACGTAGTGGCCGCTATCGTACTTTTGTGCGTTTTTAATGTAGAGCGAGTCATCGGACTTTTGTTTGATGTTTCGCGGCACGGCGCGGCCATCTTTGGACCACAGGATGCGAAGCCGCGGCTGCGGTCGCATGTTGCAACTGAGGGTGACGCTGGCGCCCACGTGCGCGCGCTGCTCGTGCTCGTGCGACTCCAGAGGACGGCGGCTGACCTCCTCTATATTGTGTGGGGTACATTCAAAACATGCCGGCCAAAATTATAAAAGAACACGTAATGAAACTGCACGTCTTTTTGCCATTAGGTAGGTACAATCGCGACAAATGACATCCATGACACACCACCGGAAGTTTAGAATGTTATTAGATAGATAGAGTTGTCTGGCACTGAAGGCAGTCTGTCTGAAGTCTAGTCGCAGTAATTTTCGGTTAATTAAAGTGAATGTTTAGCGGCACTGAATAAGGGCCATTTTAATTTTGAACTTATTAAACCGGGTGCGAAACCGAGTTGTGACTTTAATACCATCAAATAGGGTATATTTTATATTAACCACCGGCCAAAATAACCGTTCATTGGACAGCTTTGAAGATTTCTACGGCACGGGTCATCATGAATGAAATTGTTGGATTGTACTTACCTGCAATGTATGTAACCAATAATGTGTTGCATTCGGTGGGTTGATGTGATGTTATTATATACATACATGATGGAGTTATATGTATTCTTACCTACATAGAATGTTGATAATCTTAAACAGTAGGTAACAGATGTTTAGAGTTGTGGACTTGGATTTTATTAAGTATTTTAAAGATATACGTTACTATTTCAATGCAATGTGCCCGTTAAATTTTATATCACGGGAAAAAATAAGCGAGATTTCATATACGTATTCAATTATAAATGCATTATAAATAATTTTCATCTTCGATGAATATGATTTATTTCCCTTCATTTTCATAACTTTAAAACATTTTTTTCCATTAATAAGTAGAGAAACAAGTAACACTCGTTGCGTTATGGTTTATACAGTCAAAGGGGTGTATTTTCGTATATGCTGACAGTTTAACGATACTAAAGGATTTCACTCCCGTCAGTGCTTGAATGTGCACCAGAGAGAGATCCATTAATTTCATAAAATAAATAGACCACTGTAATCAGAAACATCCATGAGCATTACGATGTTGATTTACATGAATACCCTATTAATTAACAGACTGGAATCCTTTGATTTAATTAACAAATTGTATTAACTAGGTTTCACTGGAGCTGGAAAATGAACTACGCAGCGTAAGCGGTGTTTTTTTTTTCATTTAATTCTAATATTAGGTGTAATTGTGAGATGGCCAGTGTGTGTGATTGGTGATGTGTTCCGTGCGTTGCGTGTGTGTGTACATGCATGTAAAACGCTATATTCATAACCCCTCTTGCATATGTGTGTGTGTGATACATATGTATATTGCTAACCATTTAAATATGGAATAACTTTTTAAACAGTTCACTCACACACGTATATAAGAAGGGAATGGGGAGATCCAGAGCCGATTTCTCGCTGGTAAGGTGGCAGGTATCAAGAAAGCCTCGACTAAAAGCAAATGCCCGCTGAGAGCGTCATATTACGTCATCTTAATTATTTTGTGCACTGCTGTCATACTGTCACTAATGCCAGGATCACCGAGACTGGTGCGGCCAGCTTAAGTTTGCATCTCCCCATTCAATTACGTTTTTTTTTTCAACTTTCTGGTTGGTTCGTTGTCACTCACCGTTGACAATGACTTCGGCTGTAGCGGAGGTGTTTGCAATCTCGTTGCGAGCGAAACACTCGTACTGACCGGCGTCTTCAACTTCTATGCGGTTGAAGACCAGCAGCGGACCATTCACTTGCACGCGGCTACATCATATTGAGTAGAGGTGAATAACACTACCTACGATAATAGCCTGACCGCAACCGTTAAACTGCGCCTTAGGTACTGCGCGGGGAGGTGTGGGGGAGGCAAATATTTTAGCGTCATTGTTCACAGTAGCAACGCCTTTACCACACTCCACCTCGCCGCGCGTCTAGGGCGCGGCCTAACGGTTGCGGGTGTTTGGCTTTTTAAACTCCAGTCGTCTTAAGAAATCAAATATGATAGGGGTCAATAATGTAACTATATCATGTATATCCAAATATGATTGTGTAAAATATAAAGTGGCTTATGAAATAAATAAATACTATGGGATTGGACACAGTCATAGTTCTGCATACTGAAACAATTATTACTACTCAAGCATAGTTTCTCTTTCACATAACCATGATTATAACGGGACGAATTACTACTTGAGCAGAGATCTGTTCCTGAATGGAGTTTCACCTAAATAACTTACCTAGAGTAAGGCCTGGTTAACGGACGCCATATGACCTGAGGGTAGTCGTCGCCCTCGACCACGCACTCGACTGTCGGCGATTGTCCGGGGCGGACGGTCTGCGTGGGCGGGCGGAGGGTGATCCTCAGAGGGCGGAGCACTTCCAGGTTCGTCACGATCACTTGTTGGGAGAAGCCGTTGTCGGGGTCCGTGTGCCAGCACTCGTATATGCCAGCGTCGTTCAGTGATGTCTGTGGGATGGGGTGGCTTTTGGTGTAAATAGTTAGGATTCATCTTATTTTGTTATTTTCTTTTCTTTTTGGCTCAAAGTTGAGTGGAAGACTTCGGGAGAAGGCAATATAAAAAAATGTTCTGTAAGGAAACCTACAGCAATATTAATTAATACGTCAACTAACCTGAAGTTTCATACACATGCCTTTAAGATTCCACTAAAGATTTACAATTATGGAACACTACCTAGTGGACGCCCTGCGATTTGATTCGCGTAGTTACAGTATTCCATACAAACTATAATACTCTCTATTTTAGTGACTTGTCCCACAGGATAGGGATAAAAAGTATATGTCTTTACATCTAGAAGTCGTTTTTCTTAGGCTCTAAACTATCTGTATACTCAATTTAATTTGAATCGGTTTAGTAGTTTTGACGTTACTTTCGCGTTTATGATATTAATACGGATGCAATAGTTGGCAATCTAGATGAGGATGTGATATTATTACCTACTACTGAAAATAAATAATGCTCCTATCATGTTTCTAATATGTAACAATATTCATTTGACTTTATTTTGTGTTCTACTTTATAGTAAATCTATGTGATTTTGATCGAATAGGGAAGCAGATGGCGCTTTGTACGCTTGACTCATATGGACCAATGACAGTGGCGCAATCTGTCACATGAACTTGTAGGGACAATCGGATCAACCAATCGCGCCATTAGTTCATGAATTTTCTACCCCATTGAGTCGAAAACATAATTGTGGTGTAAAATTGTTTCACTTTCTTCTACATATATATGTATAGGTGTACCTAAGTATCGTTTGCATTGTTGTACCTATTGTTCTCGCAAAGATTTTCTGCACCTAGTACGGTCGGCCAAGAAAATGGTCTATCAGTTTTGATGACATTTCCTGTGTCACTAAAACATTAATAAGGTAGAGTTGGTATATTGTGACAAGTGAACAATGAACCTTAATGTCTAATGACATTTATATGAGTTTCAACCTTAGGGTGGTAGAGCAGATTCTTGGCCGACTGTACCTTATAAAAATATAATACCTTATGAAACGTTTCAGGTTTAGAATACAGTTGAGGAAAAGCAGGAGTAGATCGCTTTTACTTGTCATAGATCACAAACAGATTTACCGTGCGTGGGAAAACACGAGTCGGGAACGAACGTGTCGGGTCAACTAGGATCTCTCCTATTGTAGGACTCCGCAGTACTATAAGGTTCCATTCAGAGTCATTGCTTCTGAGTTTTCTCTAGAGCATCCGAGCACGAACTCGGATCTCATTGAGTAATCTCATGCGTCTTGTATTCAGAGTTATTTTTGTAAGTTTTCTCAGCTGAGCTTGATAATACTGAGCTAAGTAATAGATTGATGTCAATAATCTACAATAATTCATCTATACAAATTCATTGCTGAGACTGAATTTTGACTTTGCATTTTGACAGTTCTGAGTGACTTAGACCAACTTCGTCTTAGGACTCTGATTACCAGCCTAATTAAACTCAGGCAATTTTAAAAGTGATACTTTTATTACATCGTCTCAAACTTTTTCGTCTGTGTGTTGCATGTATCGTGACGGTCGGCCGCGGTTAATGGAATATTATTCCAATTTTTTTAAGATAAATGTGCATAATGTGGAAGAAAGTCTCATTTTTACCGTGGTTTCGTAAAACCACACAACTTTTTTTTAATAACTGTATTCAATTTATATTTCAGTTTATTTGCATTTATTTTATTATTCCATAACAATATTATAAAGGGGACAGTTTTGATTTTTTGTTTGTTTGAATTGAATTGTCTCCGAAACTACTAGACTGATTTGAAACATTCTTTCACTGTTGGAATGCTATACACATAGCTATATATATACATAGGAAAGCTATATACATTATTCCTGAGTAACAAATGGGTTATATTTTATCCCCAAATTCCCACGGGAACGAAAAAAAAACGTGAGTAACACCGCGCGTTATAGCTAGTCTATCAGACAGTCTATTATAAAGAAAGATACTTAGGTACGTCATTGGCTATTTATTATGAAAAATGTATCCGGTGACTTGGATTCTTTGGGCCTGTAACATCCACTTTTCGGAATCCCCAAAAGGTGTATGTGTGCATGTATATGTATGTACTTACGTCATAAATCCTGAGGACGTTTCCTTCGCGAATGGCGTTCGACTGCAATGGTTTATTATTTTCCCTTGTCCATTGAATGTCGTGGTCGCCGCTCGAATTGCAACTAAAATCAAGATGACGTCATTAATATACGTGAGTACAGTTACGTGCATAAGCATGTACACTTAGTAACATTTCAAAGCCACTTTCTCTTAAAATAACGACTGGCGCTTTGATATTATACCTATTTCATCGTAGTGAGGAATCTAGAATACCATATTCCCAAAAACCATAACATACCCGTCATTATTTTAAAGAAAATTGTTTTGAAATGTTTCTCATTGTATACATATTTGCACGTAACTGTACACAATGCAAAAAGCAAATATTGGCCAGTAAAATACATTTGTTTTAAAATCATACATCACTTTCATAAATATCAATAAAATAAATTACTTTCCTTCACATACTAAAACATGAAAAATTTGGAAACACGGTGGTGTCAAGATTACAGATACTTTTGTATGCGAAGGCCTAAGCTAGGTAACCCTGTACTATAGAACTCCAGGCCTCCTACCTACAGAGAGCTGTACAAAGCAGACTTAAGACAAAGAGTATGCCTAGAGATAGTTCCGTGAATGTCGTGTGTGTGCATGTGTGTGTGGGAATGCATATGTATGTGTTAGAATGCGTGTATGTGTGTGGGTGTGTGTATGTGTGCGAGGGTGTGTAAGCCTGTGTATGCGTGTGCGTTATCTTTACAAATGACGCCCAATATGCCTTCCGTGTCCTTTCATCAAGCTTTGTGTTATAATATATGTGTATATCTGTATGTAATAAGAACTTATAACGACGAAATAAAAACATTTTGAGTATTTTTCTGTCTGCCTGTTATTGCAATACTCGTTTTGAAATAGAACTTGTAAATATTAATATCACAGATATTAATTAAATGCTTAGTCAAACGTTTTAGAATTCATAACAAATATGAAAATGATGACGGATATTTGATTACTATTTCGTATTGAAAATTTCGGAACATTTACCTACCTACTTACCGTGTTTAGTAGTATGAATCTCAGTAAATTTATTAATATAAATGGCAAATCCCGTTTTTCGCGGGCCACTTAAAAAAAGAATTGGAGGTTTTACGTTGTGAAAGATCTTGCATTTACTTCTTTCAAATACCTGAACTTATGACGTTCATCAAGCTTTGTGTTATTCTACTGTATAACTGTATGTTATAGCATTTATAACGATGAAATAAAGAAATTTTGACTTTGACTTTTGACATTAAGAAAATATGTAGAGAATTACAAGAAATATACTTACACTATGGTAGTAATTTGACCTTCGCTCACTCGGAGACTGGCCGGCTGGTTGTCATCGTAGATTTGGTTTTCGTCTGGCTCATAGCCACTGCCCTCTGTGAATCAATACATGGTGTAAAACAGAGTCACCCCACGCTGTCTGTCCCTTTGTATGCATATATCATCATTACTACGTAACCGATGTAGTTTTCATTAGTAGATAGAGTGATTCTTGAGGAAGGTTTATATGATATTTATACATACGTGCATATAATACCAGAGAATAACTGGTAATAATATTTATAATTGACAAAGCATTTTGCCAGGACAGTTAGTTTTATAATAAAAATTAGTCAGGTAGTCGGCAACACGTCATACCATTCGCATGTCTATTTTGCATGTAGATGAAAAACATTTTTTGCGTCTCCCCGCATTGTCGCCATACTAAAAGTTGTTCATATTGACGAAACCTAACAACTTTCTAATACTATTGCTCGGGGTCGTTTTACACGCAGGTGGTTAATGATAGTACATACAATCAAATTCGAAAAATAAACAATGCACTCAAAACAAAACAAAGAATAACTCAATATTGTTCACCGGGTGTATAGGCGCGAATATAACCAAAGACAAGCTCGAGCTTACCTTTGTTATTTTACTCGACGTTTCGACGCAGATGCATGCGTGAACACATTGAGTTATAATGTCTGTGCGCGTTTCATTAAAAAATGATAAAACAAAGAATGTATAAATACAGGAATAGCAAGAAAACTCATTGAATACTTAGCACCCACGCACCAAAAGATCCTTGAACGAATAGATATTATGGAAACGAATATTAGCCAGCCGAATCTACGCGTACCTACGTACTGCAGTATGTACTTTCATTAGCTTTTGCATAGCTTTAGAATAACTGGATATGTTCCACTTTACAGTTGTATCTGGGTCATTTATTAATCCAGAGAAGGAGAGAAATTCATAATAACAAAATTATCAGGTATATTCTAAAGGTTCTACTAATAAACGCGGTATAACTATTCCCCAGTTACATCAAGCTCAACTTAACTTGTCAGTTCTATGTCAAAAATGGAATAACCAGTTTCAATAGAACTGTAACAACTTAGGTTTAACTTACACTGGGTTTATTAGCAAGGGTGTATAAGTTAATAAATACAGTAATAGATTGAGTGAACGAAACAATTTTGTTACTTTTCGAATTTGATTTATACCTAACAAGTGAATCCGTAAAGGTTGAACTTCCCAATGGTGGCCGGGATGTGATACTTTCTGATTTTATACAAATGTATAATATAGAGGTATATGTTCATAGATTTTGATAGGTAATATAAATGGACATAGGTAATATCATTTAGTGCCCATGAACTGTTATGCACCAGTCAGAGATGTATCCGGCCATCAAGCATTTACTATTAAGTCATATTTATGTTAAGTATACTTAAATGTAAGCTCTGACGATTTGAAAAGATGCCAGTTTCTTCCAGGTTCTTCTGGCCACGAAACGAAATTAATTCGAACCGGAGACGTTTTCTTTTGTTTTTAAAATCATACAACATGACTTTCATCAAGCTTTGTGTCATACTACTGTATATCTGTATGTAATACCACATATAACGATGAAGAAATAAATGACTTGATTTGATTTGTAATCTAACAATAAAAAAATCAAGCAGTGTTACGACCCTCCAGTACGGTCGGCCAAGAAAATGGTCTATCAGTTTCGATGACACTTCCTGTGTCACTAAAACATCAAT
>SJJU01007891.1:0-24581 GCA_012932125.1 Conopomorpha cramerella
TTGCTGACCGGTCGTTGAGTGCGGGCAGGTTCTGGTAGAAGGCGTCGTGCGGCGCCGACAGGTTGTGGCTGCTGCGCGACTTGCCCGCCCACGCCGCGCTCTCCGCCCTATCATTCATTTCATTTGAATAAATTATTGTGTATTAATGTATAATTATAAATTTGAAGCAAATATTATATAGTACACATTTTTAATACTTTTTACTTCAAAGTCGAGATGGCACATTACACCGAGGATATACTTCAGAATGTCTTATTGATTTACACCACAGTTGCAATGACTTAGGTTCGGAAACATCAAAGCCAGAATCTACAGAACAACAAAGTAAAAGATAGTGTTGTACATTCCGAAAAGGATATTTTGGCGTGTGGTTAAAAAGTTTTCCAAAGTAATCGAGCAAGTTTAACGAGTCTTGTTGTTCAATAAAAACATAACAAAAGCATAAACAAAGGACGTAAGCCAAATCGAGAAATGTGCGAAATATTGAAGAAGAAATCAGTTGGAATATTCAAGAGTCGCGCGCTAGACGCGGCTTGTGGAATGGTAAAATAGTTGGTTATACTGACTGTTGCGGCGTCCTGGGCGGCGGCTGGTGGAGGGCGGCGGCGGCGGTGGCGGCGGTGGGCGCGGCGGCGTGGTGCAGGGCGGGCGTGGAGCGGCTCGCCTTCACCGCCTCCGCCGCCAGCCGCCCCGGCAGGTCGCGCTCCGACGCGCGCCGACCCCCTCCCCCTGCCACATGTATACCAATGTCTTATTCTTTGTACCACTTTACAGAACTAATAACGTGATAGACTACCTGTTCTCCAACGTACTTCATAGTGAGGGAAATTAAAAATATGTACAAAATTAGCTTCAATTAGTAGAATTTAGCTCTTTTCGAGCAAAAAAATGGGACAAAATATTTTGTACTAAAAGTCCTTAACGACAAAATATCACAAAATGTGTGCTTAATAAATAACACAAATGATGTATTTATCTAGATGTATAACTGTTGTCAATTCCAGTTTTCGACTAAACGAATAATGTGCCACCTAATAAAATGAACAAAATAAAAGTGTGACCCCTTCCACAATCACGTAAACAAAACGACGACTCAAAACAAAAGTACCTAACATAAAAACGTCAACGTGTCGACTAGAACATAAAGTGTGCTTGTCGCGATGGTGTGCCATAAAACATAAGACGATAAAACTGCGTGATAAAAAGTACCGCATGCGCTCCGCCCTGGAAGTAAAACAGGCAACTAAAATAGACGACAACAAGATGAACAAAGAAGTGCGACCGACTATAACACACCTATTTCATGCGAGGATAGTGTGGCTTACGCGGGGTGGTGCGTGGCGCGGCGTCTGCCCCGCTCAAGTCCGGGCAACTCGTCCTCAGCGCCTCGAGGCTCGGGCCTCGCGCGCCCGCGTGAGGGAACATCTCTACCACCCGCGGTACCTTATTCTCCTTCGAATCTAAACTCTCGCTCACCAACAACGAGTCTTTGCTGGGAGAGTTGGCGATCGATTTCAATATTATATTGTCTAGAGTGATTTTTTTTGGTTTCTTATCGAGGATCTCGTTGAAGACATAGCCGGCGTTGTTGTCCGCGTGCTCCTCGGAGGGCAGGTTGGGCAGCTCGAACTCGTTCCCCTGCGCGAGCGTGTCCCCGCTGCCGCGCGACCCGAACCGCGACCAATCCTCCAGCTGAATTATTATACTCTTCACTTCGTCGTCGGTCATCTTCTCGCCCTTCGTGTCGCTCGTTTCAGTCCTCAGGCTCTCGTATTGTATATCGGCTAGACTAGTACTACTGTGTATTTTTTCTTTAAAAGTTAAATTGTCCTCCCTGACGCTGAGGTTCGGACTGGATTGGCAGTTACGTTTGTAGTTTTTGGCGCAATATTGTAAATTTATTGCATTGAATTGTTTCGTTAGAGCCTTCACTTTACCGAACGATGGTCTGAACTCGTCGGGAGACTTCCACGATTTTCTATCGACGCTGTCCAGTATCTGCTTCGCGCCGGTGTCTGAAGTCGCGTAGCTCTTTAACTTTACCCTAGAATACTTCCCGAACGCGGGTTTTTCGACGGAATCGGACGTGGAGTACGTGGACGGCGTTTCTTCAGACTTGGAGAAAGATTTCGACACACTAAACAGCGCTCTCTTTAGTCGACAATGCATATTATCTAATTGTTTGGCATCTCTCTTAACGTCTAACGATAAATCTATTTTTTTATTAGTAAATGGGCTAGTTTTTATCTCTAAAGGGGAGGAGGGCGTTTGGCACACCGCGTCCGCCGTCTCCGGCCTCCTGTCGTCGGGTTTGTCCAGAGACAGCGCGGGCAATATCCGCCTTATCTTAGGCGTGGAGACCCTGCTGTGCAGCGCCTCGGCCTCGTAGATGAGGGGCTCGCAGTCGGGCTCGTCGATGTACGGGATGCTCGGCGCGTCGGGGTGTGGCACGCGGCAACACTCGCACGCGCTCACGCACTCGTGCTCGCCCGTGCAGCGCCGCGCCCACACCGCCTCCCCGCCCCCTTCACCCCCACCCCCCACACCCCCTCGCTCCGCACAGCTCCAGGTGCAGCCGCGTGTCTATCGGCCTCATCTGCGGCGGCATCTCGCTCGACTGCGGCGAGCACGGCGCGGGCGGCGTGGGGGGTGTGGGGGGCGAGGGAGGCGAGGGGGCGGCCGCCGCGTGGCTGCTACACTGCTGCAGCTCGTCGTAATCCTCGCACGTGAAGGTGAACACGGGTATAGGTCGCGGGGGCTGCGGGGTGTCCAGCTCCAACGGGCAACCTGGCGTGTCGGGCGACTGCTCCTCGCTCAGTTGATTGTTCTCCTGGTCCAGTGTGATGATAAGCCTGGGTATGGAGCCGAGATATCGCGGCTGCCGAGGCGCGGGAGTATACTCCTCGCTGTCCTCGGAACTGGACTCGCTAGATTCGTCTCTCAGGTGACAACGACCGTTACAATAGCGCCGGTTGTAGCCTGCGAAATCAAATTGTTTTTAAATCGCAGCACGATGAAATAAAATATTGCTCTCATAATAATAATAACAACAAAAATATACGAGACAAAAGCTACGAACCTTGAAACCATAAAAAGAATTCAACAAATAATCTGCAAAAAAAACTGTAAAATAAAAATGCAACAAAAGAACAAACCTAGAAATAAGACAGATCACTTTTTCGACGATAGCTTCTTGTTATAATAATATAACACAGTGATCATAAGAGTCTTAGAAACCACGCCACTAATACTGGCTGATAACAAAATTAAAAAAGTAAATAAAAACGAAATAACCGAACCAATTCCAGAAGCAAACTTCCAAAGGAAAAAGAACATAACCGCTAGGACAAGAAGGCGTATATTTGCCTGCAGTGGCGAGCTCCGTGCGCGGCGGAGTGCGGCGCAGCAGCGCCGGGTGGAGGTTGGTGAAGGTGCCGGAGTTGCGGCGGGCGCGGTCCTCGTACTCTAACTCTTCCACTGGGTAGTGGGAAAAGAGATTATGCCAAATGTTATACACTGAAATTTGTTATAAGATACTAAAATTGATACTCCAGAGCAAAGTTCCTATGGTTATAGGAGGTTATTACCTTCTGATACCTATTTAAAAACATGATAGTGAAGGGCGAACTCAATATTGGATCTTTTTAGTACTATATAGTCAGAGTAGTTCCTGTAAAAACATGTTATTGCGAGTACACAAAAAAAACAACGCGTTACATTATAAGTTACTGTTTTTTCTATAAACTTATACCTACCTGAATTTATAGACCACCGTTTTCGTAGATGATCTGACATGAAATACTGAAGGAGTACTGAACACATTTTCAGTAATAAGAAAAACATGAATCTGAATGCAGATGGCACTTGTTACGCTTCGCTTAAGGCCATTCTCACACGAGGCTACTCGCAAGAATCTCTCTTTTGGTCAGTAGCCATTTTGGTCTACGACTCGATTGCAACTCAAGTAGCGTGCGACTGGTAGGATACGCGTCACAGACGCGTTGTATCGTGTGCGGAACTTGGTCGAAACGTATGGCGGCGACTCACGAGCGACTCGTAACATACCCAGAAAAGATTCTAGTCTCTTGCGAGTAGCCTCGTGTGAGAATGGCCTAAGTCGCCCGAAGCGTGACATAACAGCCAATCAGAACGCGTATTTATGGTATCGATGTTCGTGCTAGGAGTACGTGGTTGTCCAATACGTACCGGCGTTGCCGGCGGCGGGCGAGGAGGAGTAGGGCGGCTGGTGCAGCAGCGTGGCCAGGCCGTGCAGCACGGCGCCCTGCTTGCCCACCTCCAGCGTCACCGTGGGGCCCGTGCGCACCAGGTACTCCGCCGCCTGGGGGGGGGACAGGGCATATTTCACATCATCATTGTCACAAACTAAATCGCTCTGAGTGACAAGGTTGTATGTACAGTTTGTAATAAAATGTATATTAAATAATAATCGTCTTCAAGTTGGTCAATGCGCTTGGTATACTTAGCAGGTATTTTTTATTATTTACTGACGTCTTTGTTCTGAAATCTACAGCATCATTTTAAAGAAAATCGTAAAATAAACAATTTCTTAAATCCTACTTCCTACTAATATTATAAATGCGAAAGTTTTGATGGTTGTATGGATGGATGTTTATCCTTTTTTCACGAAAAAAGTACTGAACGTATTTTAATGAAACTTGGCAGTATTGTAGCATATAAACTAGAATAACATATTGGCTACAACGTATATTGGTAAAACAACGTTTGCCGGGACAGCTAGTAAATCAATAGTTATACAATACAAAGTTAACCCAGCCATCTAGTAGGTAGGTAATTAGTGAAAGTACATAATAAGGTACATACCTTCTCCTGCGTGATGCCGACGAGCGAGTGTCCGTCGACGGACAGCAGCTGGTCCCCGGCAGCGAGACGGCCGTCCGCCGCCGCCGCGCCGCCCGCCACCACCGACTTGATGTAGATGCCCAGCTTGCTCTGGCCCGCGCCCTACACAATACGTATATTTCATTAGCCTTTAAAATATGTGGTCGTCATGCCTGAGAAGGAGAAGAGTTGCCAATATGGCAGAGATGTATAAAGTAATCAGGGATAATCCCACCACCACCCAAGAAAAACTGAACTTGTTAATAAGACTAACCATACTCTATGTTGGTACAGTTGAATAAAAGTAACTTAAGGCTGAATTATCGAAGGCAGCCCAGGTACACTACAGAGTCAGCACGCTAAAATAGCTGAAACGCAAAACAGTATGCGTTTCAAAATTCAACTACACAGCATATTACACAATTACCATAGCGAAGTTTTCCATCCGTTATTTGCGATAAGTTAAAACCTAAATTGAACACACAACATTCGTTAAAACTACAACGAACAATAAAATTACACCAAACAAAAATTCATATACACACCTTGGCAGCGACAATACTGAGTCCCATTCCATTCGAATTCTTATTGAGCTGTATGATATGTACACGCGGTTCCACCGGTCGTCTCGTTGCTGTGTTGCCATACCCGGTCATGTACACAGTCCACACGCCTATAGCGTGGGGCTGATGGGCCAGACGGCAGAGGCCGCCCCTCTGCAACGGGGCTATGAACTCTGCCAATCCCGGGGGCACGCCACGAACCACTTCCGCGCTAAAACCGTCGCCAGGAATGAGCAGGCCTACGCCTAGCCATTCGCTCTCTTCTAGTGTTATCTGGAGGGAATAAGTTTTCAGTTGTAATGTAACTCTACGTTTCCATCGGCCAAACACTCTCAAGAAATGTTGTTTAACCCATTAGCACCCACTGTACTCGGACACTGACAAGTTATTTTAAACTCTATTACTTGGTAATAAAAGTCAAAATCAATTAAAGAGTAACTATTCGTCTGGGTGTTAATGGGTTAACATATATCCATGAACTCTGGTTATGCCGTAATTCTCGAAGATTTGACCAGGGGGTTAAGTCTGCTATACTCTCGTAGTTGCAATCGCTCTGGCATCGTAGCGAAAAACGATGTGCATCGCTGTTTTACTAAGGACGACAGTGAAATAAAAGTAACAAAATAAGCGACGCACATTGCCGCTACGATGCAACAATCAGAGTGTTAACTTAAGCCCCAGATCACTAGGCCAATGTCAAACATGTTTTCTTTTACATGTTTCGCCGGTGGAAGCTCACAGTAATGTGTATTATACGTTAAATAGACATAGGTTAGTTATTAGGTAGTTATATATGACAATGAAGAACATTGAAAAAAAAGTAAGCAAACATTTTTTAGAATTTAGCAGTTATGAGATGTTTTCTGATAGCTTCAAATATGTCAAAAGTAGTTCCAAAACATCTCACAGGTGGCGCTAATCAGACATGATCTCAAGGAGAAACTCATTTTAGAATTGTCAATAAAAAATAAAAATATGAAATGACAACCCTGTCTAGGTAGTGCCATCTATCGACATTTCTTAGAACTGTAATAAGCCACCTGTCAGAAAACTTCCCATTATTAATAGATGTGCAAGCACGGTCGGCCAAGAAAATGGTCTATCACTTTCGATGACATTTCCTTTGTCACTAAAACATCAACAAGGTAGAGTTGGTATATTGTGACAAGTGAACAATGAACCTTAATGTTTAATGACATTCATATGAGTTTCATCCTTAGGGTGGTAGAGCAGATTCTTGGCAGATTGTACATAAATGTGAAATGTTGGAACATTAGTCTCCTTACCAATAAACGCGTTGTAACATATAACGAAGTTATTACTCCGTATTTGAAATACAAGACTGACAACTTAAGCTGAGCTTGGTGTAATGTCGGAATAGATGAACCGCGTTTGTTGGTAAAGCCGGAGAAGTGTAGGTGGGTAGGGTCGGTTACCTCTCTGCCGTCGGCGCGGTAGAGCTCGTCGGCGAGAGCGCGCGCGTGCGCCACGCCCGCCTCCACCGCCGCCGCCGAGCTGCGCCCCGACAGCAGCGCGCGCACCTGACCACGCGCAACACACACACACGTTTACTCTCGCACATTCATAATAGTGTACACTCACACATACCATGCATATCATGTACATGTATAAGTGAAGTTCCGGCGCTTTAAAGGGCGGCTGGGACGGGACCCCCCGGAACGCAACACCTCGCGTGTGTTTTAGTATAATAGTTTAATTTTAAGTATATTTTAATTATATAATATATATATTATTAAGTTTAAGGTATTTATTGCTATGGGTCTTAGAATTAGTAATAACATCTGTACTATTCTTAAGTTACCTGAAAATAAATTGATTGATTGATTGATAGGTAAAGTCACTGCCTACCTTAGTATTTTGGCTACCCGAATAATTGTTTATTGCGAATTGAGTTATTGCTAGATCTTTTTTTGTTGTATTCACGACATAGGCTCCTGTGTTTTGTGGGTGAGTCGACAGATAGGTACATACTATAGTATAACATTAACAAACACCATTGTTAATAACTCAATATTGTTCACCGGGTATATAGGCGCGAATATAATTAAAGACAAGCTCGAGCTTACCTTTGCTATTTTAATCGACGTTTCCACCGACGACTTTCGTACCACGACGCATGCAACTGCGTCGAAACGTCCAGTAAAATAACAAAGGTAAACTCGAGCTTATTTTTGACTATATTCGCGCCTATATACCCGGTGAACAATATTGAGTTATAATGTCTGTGCGCGTTTCATTAAAAAGTGATCATTGCTAATATCTATAAGGAAAATGAATTGACCAGTTAAGTTTTCTCATGGATTTCCTACAATGGCATGTCGGAAATGAACCAAATTTAAATGGGACCATACCGGTACCACCAGCTTTCAAACAAAAAAAAAATGTTATGAAATTTTAAACAATCGAGTCTTCTTTTGAGGAATAGTGCTCCATGTCATCATAATTTAAGCATATTATGCAAAACAAAACATGAGAAATACAGCTGAAATGGCCGTCACACGCCAAAACATCCTTGTCGGCTTAATAAATTGGGGGAGACGGAACTCGAATACAATGTAAAATAAATAAATAAATGTATATGGTCAATTCAATTTACGAACTAAAACATGTAGGTCAAGTTGACCCTGGAATCTTAAATACACTGGATAGTCAATACACAATGATATATTCTTGAATACATGACATTATGACTGTTATATTGAACTTGATTTATAGATAGTTATTTTACCTGCACTGAGTTTAACTTGAAGCAAGAAGCGAGAGCGGAGCGCACTTCTTCAGGAGTCCGGTACTCGCCTTGAATCAAACGAGCTAGAAAAATAATATTTTTTTAATTAAATTAATTGTGACGGTTCATCTTTACAGTATAGTGTGATTGTGTTATTAGATGTTAACGATAGACTTTTACTATGACTGACTTATGATACAAAGTATTGTTTTTTTATTTGTAATTTACGCAAGAAGGAATATTGAATAATTTGCAAATGGGCTAAGAGCCCAAATCTTGATTTTGAAAAAAAAAAATTGCTGAGCTTTTTCACTTTCTACTCGTGTGTGTGTGTGTGTGTGTGCGTGCGTACGTGTATGTGTGTGTGTGTGTATGTGTGCGTACGTGCGTGTGTGTCTGTGTGTGTATGTGTGCGTGCGTGCGTGTGTGTGTGTGTATGTATGTGTGCGTGCGTGTGTGTGTGTGTGTGGGTGTGTTTGTGTGTGCGTGCGTGCGTGTGTGTGTGTGTCAGTGTGTGCACGTACCGGCCTGGTGCGTGCGCGCGAGGTGGCAGTCGGCGGCGAGCTCGAGCCCCTGCCGCTCGGCCCACGCCGCCAGCAGCGCCAGCCGCGCCGACAGCGCCGCGCCCCACGCCGCCTCCGCGCCGCCCGACCCACTCGACGTCACCAACTGCGTCACGTTCACATTTTGTCTTAGGTACTTCATTCTTACAACGTACCCCTACTACCTGGTTAACGCGGCGGACCCGCATTACTGGACGAAGGCGCAACATGGATCGTTGAGGCGCGCATATGTAAAGGCAGCGAACGTCAGTGGACTGATACCATAATGATGATCTCCCCCTCCTCTCCTTGCTAAGATGTAAGCCGCCTTCGCGAATTGACCCAGGATCTTGTTCTTCTGCATTTTCTCCACGGCGGATTTCTATCGGACTAATTTATCACAAGACCGCACGGCATCAAGGCAGCGTTTCTTGTTCTCTTACTGACTCCAGACACGGGCCACTGTCACATATATGTTTCTAATTTAACTGAGGCTAATCTACGGGGGACTTTAGCGGTATTCCTGCAGTTTAACTCCTATTGATTATTTTGAAATTTATGGAGAGTAGTTCTCAACTGAAACACCTAAAAAGATCCAACTATCAGATTTTTTTTGCGGACACAATGACAATAAGTAAATTGGTTAATAATAAAACAATACAAAGAACACAAACCTTATTAAAAGCGGTCGCGTTAATATAATGGAAGAGATGTGAGAAGAGCTGTATGGTGAGCGCGGCGTTGACGCGACAGCGGCGCAGCAGCACCATGGCGGCGGCCAGCGCCTGCAGGGTCGGCGCCGTGGCCTCCGTCGCGTCGCCCACGCCCACGCACAGAGCTATCAGGGCCCCGCGGAGCTCCTCTTGGAAGCAGGACACTAGGTTGCTGCAACAATTATATCATTGCTTCAACGATAGTGCTCGTTGTCTGTTCTGGGATGTCAACCATGCCAGCAATATATATACTTAACTAGCAAACCCGGTAAACTCCGTTTCGCCACCATTGTGAATTTTCTTTGCTATAAACCTCACGGAGCCCGAGACATTTCCAACGAATTCAAAACCGTGGAAATCGGTTCGTGCGTTCTAGAGTTATAGCGTCAGTGAGGAAAACCCGACTTATTTTTATATAGTAGATTAGTGGTCGCACCGCGATTTCATTCGCGTAGTTTCAGTATTTCATACAAACTATAACACCCTCTATATAGCTACGGGACCAACAGGATCGGGGTAAAAAGTATCCTATGTCCGTCTCCCACTTCTAAGCTACCTCCCCACCAATTTTCAACCAAATCGGTTCAGCCGTTCTTGAGTTATAAATGGAGTAACTAACACGACTTTCTTTTGTGTATATAATAGATATAATATATAGCAATATTTGGCGTCAAAGGCGATATAAGGAAGCAGTGCCATAGACAATATTCTACTCACGACACTAAGTTTTGTTCTATTTAACAAAAGAAAATTACAAATGTATTTTACAAATAATATAACATTTGTCAAACTGTATTATATTTTCAAGACAAACTGTCAAGGAAGCGTGACAGTTTGTCGACGAGTACTATGGATGTGAGTTTCTCTATGTTGAAGTAAAGCAATCATATTTATTTGAGCACATATAAACTTACCTAAAAGCATTTTGTACTGTAGTAGGTAGAAGATCCTGGGCCTGCGTGGAGAATGATGAAATGTGGCGGTCGCATTTGAGGAAGTGCAAGAGCTCGCTCGCGTTCGCCATCCAGAACGCCTGTGCCGCAGAATCTGTGCACCGCTCCTGCAATATTAAATGTCATTTTTATCCCGTTCAGGTGAGTCTGTATCCGGCCAGTTCTTCACAAAATTTACAATAGCCGGAAACCTCTAGGCTTATGAACACCCTACTATATGACGGCCCCGAAATTACGTGGGGTGTACATGAGGATGTCCCCCAGGAGAGAAAATGATCTGTCATCACGCTTCCAAACCATACAAATTTGATTCACGATTTAAGAAAATTCACGATACTTTACCGCCGTTTAGAACGAGCACCGTTTTATTCTAAGGAAATTCCTTACGATTGTGAGAAAAAAAAATAGGGACAAGGACGTCGAACACGTCACTAATAATACGTTTACCTCAAGTGCACTTATTATCATCGCATCCGACTATTGCGCACCGTTTGATCGATACACACTGGTTTATTTCTGAACTTAACACAATTTCCTACAGGAAATTGATTTTAAATTCAATTGCGGCAAGCTTTGCTTTCGCGAAATAAAAAGAATAATCTACCTTTCTTTCATCGGGAAATACAGAAACGTTACCTTGTGAATGCCATTATTAATAGTTCTGCTGTGTAGTATAGCGTTTTGATATAGAAATCGTTATTTTTATTCTTTGTTTGATACTTTCTTTAAATAGCATTCCTTCGTTTTCTTAGATAGTGCCTTCGCCTACATCGCTTCGGATTAGAAAGGCGTGAAATTTATTTTTATTTCTTTGAATAAAATGCACATTTTTTTTAGTAAATTTACTAAATTGTAAGAACTAAATCGTCGTTTTTTTTTAATCTTAATTGTATTCAACCTGTAGACCTCTGTTAGTTGTTATGTTGGTTCAGTTCGTGTCAATTCATTAGTTTTTGTGACAACTGCACTGAGAGCTCTATAAATGGGTTTTTCACACACAAAAATAACGAACAGATATTTTTTTCTTATAATAAACCCACTGGCAAATAGTTGTCAACCGTTTATACTTTGTATTCCCAAGGGGCTAAGTATTTACACAGTACCGATAAGCAAGTGTAACAACATACCTGTACAGTGGAGTGTATGAGCGTGGCCACGTGGTGCAGGAACACTGTGAGTTTGTGCGCGCGCTCTTTAGGCGTCAACTCCGGCCGGTAGTGGGTTGACGCGCGATACCTGTACGTAAAGAAGAAAAAATTTAACAACGATACATGGTAGAGCGTCTGTGGTCCAGTTGGTCGGATACTTGACTTGTAGTCGCGGGTTCGAGTCCAGCTACTGGACGTGTACCAATGGGACTCTTTTAGACATCATGTAGCCAACGAACGCTCTACGGTGATATGACAAACATCGTGATGAAAACCGCCACCACATGGTGTGTAACTCCTATAACGGGCGATGAGCTCACCCCCTGTCACGTTGGGTTAAATACGCTTGGTGAACCGTGGGCATTTGCTTATTAATCAAATGCCTCTGCCTACCCCGCTTTGGGATTAAAAGGCGTGAAGTGTATTTTGAACAACGATCATACTTATTCAAACTGAACCTGCTTTCACGAAAGTTTGAAAAAAAAAAAAACCCCTGAAATGTTGGCAAATCACACTATGTTAATCTCAACTTGGAAAAGATAAGAGAACGATATTGAGATACGAATTCGCTCGGCATGTGTACCGTTTAAGAGGGGAATGCAAGTAACAAACAAAATTAATTATAACTGTATAGCGTTAAACACACTAGTATAAAAAATCGTTTTTAGAATATTCTTGACAATCTAATATTCTGCACTTTTTATCCTTATTTCATTACTAAATGAGCGTGAGCAGTGCCCTCACAGATTTTCATGAAGATACATTAAACTCTGTAACACCCTATGTACTTCTAAACGCAATAAATCTAAAGTACAATTGAGATAAAACTACAAATGATCAGGCTGTTAGGTACATTCTAAAAACATTATATGTACGAATAAAATGTACTTCATGAATGGCATACCTGGCACACAGATACAGGGTGTAGACGGGCGCTAGTTTGAAGGCGGGCGCGTGCGGGTCGAGCCGCGTGATGACCGCCGACAGGAACTGCGCCTGTCCAGCCTCACCGAACTCCAGCACCGCGGGGAGGATGGCTTCCTGGCCGGGGCGGGACGCCGGGACCGTGGCACTCATCCTGTATACACACATAAATATACGTCTACAATACCTGGATAAGATACATTAAGAAGTGTGCCAAACTATACAACTTTAATGGAGAAACAAAATAGCTAAGTAATGATAAAAAGAACCTCGATTGGTGAATCAATTAGGGGTTTTACAAAACGTGATTAACGTCTAGAATTATTTCTATCGCAAAGTAAATATCAGCATGAGATAGCACGAAAGTATGGACAATAAAGGTAAACCACGCTTTGTAGTGAGAAGGTAATGTCATCTGACATATTGTCTGGTTTCCATGGTACATATGAGTACAGCATATACCTACAGCTCTGCTTCTGCGTGAAGCTCTGAGTTTTTTCTTTATGTGGAATATAATCTGAGTGTTTGATGAAATACATGATTTAATATAAATTAGTATATCCATTATAAAATTATAGTGGAAGTGGCGGTGGACTGATGGTATGAACAGTGCTGAGGCAAACATTAAACCTTTTCACAACCCATAGTAAAAATAGAACACGCACTCCCAATTATTAAACAACAAACGTATTAAACCCACATTTTGCACTTACCGGTACAAAACCTCTAAAAGAAAATAGCGGGAGGTTTGTGTAATACGATAGTATGATAAGGTAGTGATAAATTAGTGCTTGCTAATTATGCTGGCGCCTTTCCACGCCAACGTTTCTCCTGAGGCCCAACTCTGCTAATTTCATACCGTGGTATTCATAAAGTTACAGAGCGCCTTTGCACTGGTAGTAACGGTCTCAAAAGCTGGTCACGCACATGTACGCCTAAGCTGTTTTTTTAACACTGTCAGTTATTATTGTGAGGTCGGTCAATAAAGTGGTATGTCACTTTTGATGACACTTCCTGTGTCACTAAAACATCAAAAAGGTAGAGTTGATATTGTGACACATAAACACACTTTCACGTCTTTTCATGCGATTTACACATGTAGGGTTGAATCAGATTCTTGGACTGTATTACTGGCAGTGGCGTGCACACCATATAGGCAAAAAGACACTGCCTACCTTAGTATTTTGGCTACACGATCTAATAATAGGGTTATTGCTAGATCCTTTTTCTGTTGTACTTATGACATAGGCTAACGAAGGTTCTGTGTTTTGTGGGTGAGTCGATAGATAGCCTACCTATCTTTATTTCGTAAAGACAAGTTACCTATACATAGGTGTCAATCTTTTGGAATTATTGCCTACCTTGTCGTAAAAGGCAGTGCACGCCACTGATTACTGGTACACTAATGCAGTGACTGTAGTATAAAAAACAAAATAAATAAATGATCGACGGTGGTACCTCTATATTATGCTGGACAAATTTAACAGCAAAATTAACATTACAAAAAAAGTTAACAGTTCTTAAAGATCACATAACCACATATATAAACTGTACTTTATTATGGTTACTTTGGAAAGTTGTGTTATACGTACGAATTAATTATAATCTATGTTTATTGTTTAACTTTTATTGTATAAAAACACGGAAGAGCGAAGCAACCTGATATAGGGTTAACGCTTAATAAGAGGCTTCCAACATGAAGATGTGTTAATTTTAAGTAAACGAAATAATTTTTTTTCAATTTATTTCAATAAGACAAATACCACTTACTCATTCATAATCAACTAACTGAAACCTCTCAAACTACTCATGACTGTTATGTAGGCTTAGAAACGGTTATGCAAAATTTTGATTAGTACACGGCGCGTCCTCTCTTCTATCTATATTTTACCTTACGTCTATTATAAGGGTGTCTTACCCTTCACATAATTTTATTACACAGAGAAAATTAATGCTACTTTTTCGCATGACACACTTTTACGAGCTTGATTAATGTTAAAGAACCAAGAGAAATTCGTTACGCTGTATAAATATAATTACCTACCTCGTTGGCGTTTCGTCATTTAACCATTTACTAATAATAATGAAAGAAGACCCTAGTTGATTCGTACATAATAATATCTCAGGGCATTTTATATACTGCTTCTGATTCCAAACGAGGATATCCTGAACTATGGCAGAGACTGATATAATTACATTTTTTTTTTAATATTTAACAACCATCCCATGTTAAGTAGCTAAAGCACTTGTGTTATGGAATTCAGACAACTAAATATATTTACTTATATATTTTTTTTTAATTTAAATACATATAACATATGACAATGATTAATGATTTCATTCGAGCAGTTTAAGTATTAATTTCTATTAAAAAATACTACCACCAAGTTTTAGAACCATAACTAGAATATTAACGTTTTTCTCATACAAATGTCAACCACCCCGCCCCTCTTCTTGCCTTTGACTTTGAAAATTCCTTTCTTATCTCACGTAAACAGCATAGAAGGAACCCTGGTGCAAAATTTCTGCTTCCTAGAGTCTGGCTGGGAGTTTAAGAGTTAGTGATGAATGAATGAGTCAGAACTTTTTTAACCGAGTTTTATATAAAAATAGTTTAAAAACGATCATTAATTTTCAACGTCTAATTAACCGACTCACGCTATGAATCACAATGTTTGCTATTTTCAAGAAACGAACAAACGTTTTGCGCATTGTCTGTAATACTTTGAACGAGCGAACTTTTTACTACATACGAGTTTTAAGCCAAGCAGAACGGATCACGGATAAAGCAGCTAACCATTATAAACAAGCGTTTCACCACCATTCTGCCTGATGTTAAGCAGCGATGTGGTCTACGATGGAACACATTTCTACATTAGGTACGTAGTAACTACCCATTTACTGACGTGACTTGAAGAAAAATAAATAAACTACAGTTTCGTACTACAGAAGTCTATAAAACTGAGTGAGGAGGCGATAGGATAATAACACCCTTCTTTGTGTTGAGGGCTACATACGACCCCTGCGCTATCTACGACGATAAACTCGAATTATTCTATGGCCTGCCGTAAATTCTCATTGTTTACTGCTGTATGTATATACGTACAGTATACTATAGGCATACAACGTAACAGAGAGCCCGCTGGGCTATTTGTAACGTTTTTCGGAGTGTAGTCTAAAGTATTAAGTAATCGTGAGATTTGTCCTTATAATAATCCTCTCATGTGTACCGATTCTTAAGATTTTTTTATGTATAAGTGTCATTGTCCGCGTCGGATCTGCTCACCGCGTACCGGGTTCTCTGTTAAATTATTTACCCACAGTTTTGTTTTGTAAATAAAAAAAGTACAATAAAACTTATGTACTGCAATAGAAACATGATATTACTTACTCTCCAAGTTAGTTCGTCTTTGCAACAACTTGTATTTTATGAGTGTACTTAGCGACATGTTTCTGTGAATTCCTAACGACCTCACGTCTATGTTCTAACTTTATTTTTATTTCAAACGATCTTATATTTTGTAAATATTTCGTTGTAATGGACTATGCCACGTACAAACGCTTAATGAAATAGCTTAGGGGAATAGACATTATTCGTTCACAATATGGGTTGTCTGGAAGTGATACACTTGACTAGCATAGATATTATTAAGGGGGTTAGGCGGTACTACAAGGATTTAGGCGGTACTAATAGCGTGACCACTACAATACATAATACCTCGAGAAACGAAACAACATTAAAAACAATACTTTCGTAAAGGGTGATCCACTTTTTTCTTAAAACACGTGTTGCTTAAAAATATAAATAAAAATCTAACTACCGAAGAAAACGTTTTTTAAGCGACTACAAAAGAAGGTGTCTTCTCAATCGACCTTCTATTCTTATGTTGCTTTTTTAACTTTAGAAAATCTTATGGGCGGGCGAATAGTAAGGACTGTTTGAAGTAGATTCTTTTTTCTTTAAAATTATTCGTATATCAAAATTTTTCCTTCAAATTTTGTTTCCCTCCTAAATATATTTCTAGTGGTGGCGTTAATTGGACCGCTTAACACACTTCAAATAGTGCCGAAAGTATATCGCATACACTCGCGAGCAATTAAATGGAATAAGTCGCAATTTTTTATACAAGCACGTTCGCTTTCATTTTCTACAAAATTGAAGGTTTTGTGGATGCTTGTCAGATTTACATAACTATGGGTTAGTTATATGCTCATCTTCCGACGAAGTATATGATGCAATGACACAGATAAGTCCCTTTTCTCAGACAAGGAAAAGTGGAACACCATTTTTATGATCCATGGTTGATTGTAAGAAAGACAAAAATCAAAATGTAACTTTCTTATTGGGACAGAACGAAAAGGTTTGCGTATTGTTAAAATTAGCCCCTACTGCGTTGAGTATACCACTAACTTATTATAATATAAATCTAAAATAATATATCCACAAAATTTCGTAATTTCATACATCGCTAAAATAACAATGTTTGTATAAAAAAACATTGCAACTTATTCCATTTCATTGCTCATTAGCGTAGAAGACGAGGAATGGCGAGTAGTCTTCATAAAACCTACAGATACTTCTGAAAATCGTAAGGGCGTGTTTATACATGTATGTTACCTGTTGTCGTGGCCCGAACCAGTGCTTTTCGCGCTGCAGATGCTCTTCGTCTCAACATTCCCATCGATGTCGAAGGTCGTCTCATAGTTGTCTTTATAGTTAGTACCAGCCGCCGGTCTGGGACCACTTTGCTCCTGCTCATTGTACACTGAGCCAGTGTTATCGTCTCTCATATAGTCGTCCTTTGAGTTCATGTGTTCCGACATCATGATCGACTCGTTGTCGAGTTTCAGCGTGTTGTTGTTGTTGTAAGGCGACATCGTCTCGTTAGGGTTGTAGCCGTAGGTGTCGTGCGACAGCGGGCTCATTGTTCTCTGGAACTGGTCGGTGTCAGTCGTATTCGCGTTCGTCACGTCGAGGTGGTCGGGCGACATCGTGCCGGCTTCGCGGGGCGATCTACTCTCACAAGCCAACCACGTAGTGAGCGGTACAAACATGCAAACAAATCCAAACGAAAAAAAACAAAGATGATACAACAGAAAATTAAAACAACAACAACAAAAAAAAAACTATTAAAACTGTGTGAAGTATATTTGAACGGTTATGACAGAAATAAAAATACGACAGTGTGGATATAAATGTAAGTGAAATTATGACGAACATAACACGAGTCGAGAAACATAGCGATGAGGGTGAAGGCCACACAATGTAAGTTGACGTAAGAGTGTAAGTCAAATATTATGTTTCACACTGACCTGTCGTAGATGGAGCCGGAGCCAAAGTGTTGCGACTGCGAGAGGTTTCGTTGAGAATGGTCTCTTGTGTGGGGTCGACGAAGCGGTACGTGGAGACGCGGCCGAACTTCAGCAGGCACCCGTGCTGCGGGACAACAGAAAAGAAAAACCATATTCAACGGCACACGTTATGTAGACGAGTGTCGGGGGGTAATGAATGGTGTGCTTTAGCCCCGTAAATCAAGGTAATTGAAACATACGGGCCGCTGCTGAGAGGTGGGAGGCGGAGTGGAAAATCCGCTCTTTGTTCCGGGCATCCGCTGTTCCGGGCAGACAACAACGGCTCTTCTACAAGACATACTCTAATATCAGGCAAAACATTTCTCTTCCTTTTTCCTTTATGCTTACATTACACGTTTCATATCTTTTTTAAACCTGCATGGAATTCCTGATGCATTATTTGCCCCGATCAACAATTAAGTAAACAAAATAAGCTTGGACAGCTTTTTGATATGTTCATACACACTTCATTTCTAATCTAAAATCAATTTCCTCTATTAAAATATTAATTTAAATGAACCTTCACAGTACTCAAACCGTACGCGTCACTTTAACATTATACCTCATTGTGATGGGCATTTCATAATGTATTCATTACATTCAGTTTTCCTCCCCGATTGCTTTAAGAGCAAGCTACTTTAGAAAACTTTGGCAGTTGCAAACTTTCAGCCGTTAATATTCTAGAGTTAAATCCTCTAGCGAAGCGGAAATAGAATTTTTATCACTCGAACTTGTCGGTCCGCATACTTCACGCTGGCATTCTACCTTCGGCATACAATATACCTATAGCATGTGCCTGTTTCTTCACTGGCATAATGTAAATCTAACGGCCAAAAATGTTTTTAAAGAAAAACGAATTCATCGCAACCAACCATTACTAAAAGCAAAATTTAAACACAAAATCCTGAGCTAACACGCGAAAATATTAATTAAAACTGATTTGAAAAAAAAAAGCACATTTTAATTGAAAGTCAAAAAGTTTCAAGTAGGTACACGGCTACCGTCCGGAACACAGGATGGTGAATTTTCATGCAAATGTTTGTATTTCGGCGAGCTTTGTATGTACAGTGACGTCGCGCGTATGTTGATCTGTAGTTTTGAAGTATTAATAGTGTAAGGTGGTTCACGTCAAGGTGAATGTATAGCTGTGCTTGTCGCTGACTGTACGTAGTGTACACACGGCCCCAGGGCGGGACTGGGCGACCACAGCAAGCTGCGGCCTCTAGCGCCAGCAATCATTACTAATTCATTAACACGTGTCCAATTTGCATTTGCGTATTTGCAGTTCCGATGCAAAAGAGTGAATTATTACCGTCAAATTGGGAAAATTGCAATAATGAAATAAATTATACAATCAGATGAGGGGAACATTTGGACATTGATGTTACATTTAGACCGAAATCAGCCCCATAATTGGCTTAATAACTTACATAGAAAACCACTCAAAGTTCATATTTATATAAATATACATGAGTAGACATAGTACATTAACATTATTATTAGCCAAAAATATCCTAAAAGTGAATTAACGTAAAGTTTCTAATTTCATTGACATCCCGACGTGAAAGATAATCTAAAAACATTTCCATTAACCTAAAAATGGAAACTTGGCGAATATCGGTGAAGAATTTCAATTTCGACCACAGTTTAGCGACGGAGCAGCACACAGGGGTTGATCAATATTTATCAAGTTACCGAGTGGGGACATAACGGACACCTGTAACTACACAATTCTGGCCGGTAATGTTGGTATAAGATAAAGTTATATAGGCTGATTTAAAATTACCCTTTTAAGCCGAAGTGTACGGTGTATACTTGTGTAAACAGTGTTTCGGAAATGTCATTTTAAACGAAAATCTGATGTGTGTGTGTGTAGTAGACCCTACTCAGTATATTTCAGCAGGTGTTAGTGCCCCGGGACGAGAGAAAAAATAAATCGACACACATTGTCATCGGCACATAATGTTATGTAGTATGTGAGCGCAACACTTTTATCGGAAGCTTTTTATTGTATAGGGAGCTAAATGTACCGAGCGATATACTATGAAATGTTAGATGAATCTTATTTTAAGAGAACTAAGGTATTAAGTTTGAGGTTAATTTTTTTTCCGGGAACAATATACATTTCCGAATCATCCTGTAAACATAATTTCAGAGTTCACTTACCCGAACCTCTATAGAATAGCTCGTATATTTGCACTAGGTACTCAACAGCACAAAGATACATAATGAAAAGTCAAACGAGGGACGCAAAGTGTGTTTTCTTCATTCGCGTTTGCGGGGTCCTATTAATTTATTATTTGCGCTAGGAGTTTCAGCGAACATGAAAGCAATATGAACAACATGTTGAATATATTATTAAGGTTTAATGTGACGTGTGTGCGAGGGTTGAATGTCAACGAGAGTGGAAATACAGTGCGAATTTCCTCCGACCGGAAGAGAGATTTCTGAACTGGACCCTTTTATTATTTAAGTAGATAAGTAAGCCTTTAATGTACGTATAAGCGTAACTAGAGAACGCCACTTAGTCGTACAGTCAGCCAACAATTTTGTCCACCACGTGCTGAGCAAAAGATGCTACCAGAGATTCTTGGTTCGTTTGCGTTATCAATAGTAATTAGAGTGTTTAAGTACAGTCAGCAATTCTATTTTCTTACCCCTTTTATATGCGTGCATCGTACAGAAGATAGCTTTGCCGACTGTATAAATTGTGTGGTTAAGTTTCTTCATTCATTTCAATTTAAGTCATTTATTATGCCAAATTGTATGACTTATTTACATGACATGATATGTTTGTAACTGGCAACATACATAATAGTTAAACGTTTTAAGATTTCTTCCGCCTTTCTAGTTTCGCCTGTTAAGAGTCGAAAAACTCTCCTAATGTAAATTGTGCTTAATGTTAGAGGAGCTCACCTGCAACCGCTGTGTGTGCGTGACCTGCTGGCCGTTGACGTAGCACGCGGCGTCCGGGTGCAGCGGCGTGATGGTGTACGCCGAGCCGCCGCCGTCGGGCGCGATCACGCAGTGCCGCGGCTGGATCGACGGCCCGTACAGCTGGAGGGCCGTGCCGTTGCCAGAGCCGACCTGTTTATAATTATACATGTGTGTTATAGTAACAGTTACTTGGTTTGAAACTTTTGAATTTAGGAGACACAAACAAAATCGTGCAGAATCAGTAAGTACTTGGAAGCAGTGGCGTGCACCGGCTTCTACGACAAGGTAGGCAATAATCCCCAAGGATTGACACCTATGTATAGGTTTACAAAATATATGTACCTACCTATCTACTCACCCACAATAAACAGGACCTTCGTTAGCCTATGTCGTGAGTACAACAAAAAAAGATCTAGCATTAACTCTATTATTAGGTCGGGAAGCAAAAATACTAAGGTAGGCAGTGTCTTTTTGCCTATATGGTGTGCACGCCACTGCTTGGAAGAGACTTGGTAGTAAGAACTTAAACGTCCCAACGTAGCGTTGATAAAAGCTATATCCGGGCTACGAAGGGGATTTAAGGATGGACTACCTTTTTACTTTTTGTCCATCTAAACGCCAACCTAAAGTGATCTACGAGGTAAGTATCGAGGTAAATGTACACTGTATACTCTGCGCAAGGGTTATGCTCACCCCGTTAAAGAAAATGATTTTTATTTATGTGTACTGCAAATGCACGGTTAGAAATTCTAGGGGGGTTAAAACTCCTACATTCTCGTAATTTCTTCGCTGTGGCATTGAGAGAAGCTTTTAGAGGAATAGGGTGTGAATTTCGTATATTTATGGCGTTAAATATGTCTCTCCCTCAATTTAAATCTCTGTTCGTAAGATACAATCTTCAGGATGTTATACGATACCAAATATTAAAATACCTGCGAATGTGGTAAGATTTGTATCGGCGAAGGAAACGAGATAAAAAACACTTTGAAAACGTTACATTAATTCGCATTTTCGTAACTCTGGTACAAATACAATGCTCTAAAAATACAAATAGCGCCGAAGGCGGCGGCGGCGTGAGAATTTCCAGTACCTATTTCCGTTGTTGTAGAAAATGTAACAACAACACTATATGAAATCGTGTGTTATTTCGCAGATAGCAGACACTTCGTATTTAATGGACATGCAAACATATTGTTTGCCAATTATGCGATATAAAGGCTATTTTCGTTACGGTTCAGTACAGATGTGAGTATTTATGGCACACATAAAGTGGGGTGGAGAGAACATTTGGAGACATAGACCCGTATTCTAAAATAATTCTCAAGCACAGTTATCTATTCAAGTAACATTTGTCGCGCTGTAATCGTGACTGTATACAACAGACAAACTACGAATATACTGAAGCTACACTTGAGTAGGTACTAAATATTTCTCGAACGGGTGTCTAATAGCCTCATTGATAAATTGTAAGATTAAGTAGTTCGCCTATCGCTCAAAATGCCTTTCTCATTTTGAATATCCGTTGGGTGGGACGTTGACACTGTTTTACGGAAGAACTACAACTGGTATTGTTTTTAGGTCCCAGACCAGCACAGTACATTTGTTTATTGGCAACTTTAAAATAAACTCTAGTGAAATAGAACCAAGAAAACTATCGGGAAAAATGTAGCTTCATATTTTCATACTTGAAAATTTTGTAGATTTCCTTTGAGGCTTTATGTCTGCAATGTTCACTTCACCAATGGAAATGCCTGTTCTTTGTCATGTTTCTTTGAACATGCAAACTCGTATGAAATATCATTTCAGACACTTCGGAAAACGAAAATAATAACGCAATAAGTGACTTTGTATTAGTAAAAATAAAATGTGTACATTAAAATCTAGACTTAATATCGTAGCATATGGTTTGCTTTAATGCCAACGAAAAAAAACAGTCTCCATAATGTATCGAAGTAATATACAGCACGTGGTCATAATAAATGTAAACCTTGTTAGTGAGAAAGCAAGTTATAAACGAACAAGTCAATTAAATATCAAACATCCAACTAACTGCTACTAACCAAAAGGTTATATATATATATCGGAAAGTTTCTTGCTTTCCAATATTTATGTACGCCCTACATTTAAGTAGGAACTATTTTATTTTACTTTTCTTCATTTCTTCGTCTACAGTTAAGAGAGACGTTCATGGCCGTCTTTAAATGAGAGCTAAAATGTAAGCAACGAAGCGAAAAGCTATAAAATTTAAGTTGTTTTTTAACGTGTTTCACTGTATAGTACAACTTTAAAACATCGACAAGGCGAAGAAAAGTAATAATAGCTTTGTACGCGTACTTTACGTAGGTATTTTTTTCTTATAGTTGACATTTAATACTTACCTAATTTACATAAATAAGTATTTAAGATTATAGAACAAAATCGTCAACGTTTTCAAACATCAAGTGCCATTTTACTCTGTCAAATAAAAACAATTGAAATAGAGCCACGACAAAACAAACTTTTTGGCAGTTTAAGCCTTTATTACAAACAAGAGGCCCTCCGATAAATTCTTCACCTATTTTCAATCCGACCGACCCAGGTAACAGTTAACCGAAATAGTATGAAGGCGTTTTATGTACTCTAAAATTTCCAAGGAATTACTCTGACAAAATAAGACTGTTTAAACTGTACCGTTCAAAGTGCGAGCGGAGGGTGCCATTCACAAATGGTCGGTTAACACTCAGCTACACAGTTCAAGTAATTGGAAAACGTAGGAACCTATTTATTTGACTGCAGACGTCGATAAGCTTTTGCGGAAATGTAAGAAGGCACTTAAGGGATGTAATAAGGTGACGAAATGCTCTAACGAAACACTCATATGCAGGTGAGTAAAGTCACACACACACACACTTCTATAGAGTGTAAAAGGACCCCGAGCAATGGTCTTAGAAACGTTGTTCGGCTCGTCAATATAATCAACTTTTACTATGGCGACACTGCGAGGAAATAAAAAAAGAAAATTAATTTCTAACACCATTGCTCGGGGTCCCTTTACACGCAGTATATTACACGAAGGTAGACAAGAATCCGGAATTGCAACGTAATAACATCCCTGAACCAAAACTGATCCTATGTACGTACTAAATAAGCACAAAACTGGTGTAAGTTTATATACGTCAACTTTTAAAGTTTTTATTAGTACGGTGGTTACTGTTTATTCAATTATTAAACTAAACCTGCCTCTTTTACCAGCAGGCCTTGCACGAGCGTCAAGAAAGACACGATATAGGTAGTAAAAATACGCACTCCGATTGGCTGTTATGCCACGCTTCTTGAGACTGAGCTTGTTTCAACCAATCACAGCGCGTAATATTATGTTTTGTCACTTCTTTCTTGGAAGTAGATAAAGATTACACGTATCATGGACCTGGTAACATTTCCTTTCGATTTCGGGTAGTAAACAAATCACTCTTTATGTTCAGTACATGTCTAGTCGGTGTTCGATTATCTATTACCGATTGGTCATATTTGTACATTACATTACTAAACCATTAGCGTCTGTGGTCCAGTTGGTTCGGACACTTGACTTGTAACCGGGAGGTCCCGGGTTCGAGTCCGGCTACTGGACGTGTACCAATGGGACTCTTTTTCAGAGCTATGTACGCAACGCAACGCTCGTACGGTGAAGGACAACATCGTGATGAAAACCCGCACACCACAAGGTGTGTGAACCCTATAACGGCGATGGGCTCACCCCCTGTCACGTTGGGTTAAATACGCTCGGTGAACCGTGGGGCTTTGCTTATTAAGCAAGTGCCTCTGCCTACCCCGCTTTGGGATTAAAAGGCATGAAGTGTATTT
>SJJU01007892.1:0-16023 GCA_012932125.1 Conopomorpha cramerella
TTTTCCGTAATTAAACTATGTAATACTTAATACCGGATTCACAGTTTCGTGTATTTTTGTTAACGGTAACTATTTCTGGGAATATACATTGATATATGTAAAATATTTAATGCCGACGAAAATTGCACAGCTAATGTTTTCCGGGACTGTAACGGAACATCGTAACTTCCGCTTGGTTACTATGGGAACCTTTTCAATGATAACAATCCATGGCCAATGGCCGCATTCAAAATTTTCGTGATTACTGTCATTGCTTGAAGCTGTAATGCAATTCCTAGATATTTTGTTTATCGATTAAACATACGCGGCATTAGATAACATTCAATGTGCAAAAGAACGTTTAGTGGTGGAACGGTGCGACAATGTTCAAGAACACGTTTCAATCTGGATTTCTGTCTATCCTTTACAGCATAGGCAGCAAACCTTTGCAAATCTGGGACAAGAAAGTGCGCAATGGCCATATAAAACGGATAACAGATAGTGATATCCAAAGCCTGGTACTGGAAATCGTCGGTACCAATGTTAGCACTACTTACATCACTTGCCCGGCGGACCCCAAGAAGACGCTCGGAATCAAGTTACCATTTCTTGTTATGATTATTAAAAACCTCAAAAAATACTTCACATTTGAAGTGCAGGTAATGTTTGCCACATAGCTTGTAAAGACAGCTTCCATGATCTATACTTTGGAATAATCCCATTTGGAGGTTATGTTTTTGTTTGTGTCTATGTCAAAAACAACATACCTATATCACAAAATATATTAACATGTAACTGTTGCAGGTGTTAGATGATAAGAACGTGCGGAGAAGGTTTCGGGCAAGCAACTACCAGTCCACCACTAGGGTTAAACCATTCATATGCACCATGCCAATGCGTCTAGATGAAGGATGGAATCAAATTCAATTCAACTTGGCCGACTTTACCAGGAGGGCCTATGGGACCAATTATGTAGAAACTTTGAGAGTACAAATACATGCTAACTGTAGAATAAGAAGAGTATATTTCTCAGATAGACTGTACTCGGAAGATGAACTTCCAGCAGAATTTAAACTATTTCTTCCTATTCAAAACAAAGTAAAGACTGCGGTCGCTACTTAAAATCGCCTTGTCCACACTGACAGATACATTTCTACCTTTAAGAATTATTTTATTATTTTTATTTGATACAATGTATTATGTTTACCCATTTTTCTTTCACTGTGATTTTAATAAACACATTGTTCACATTTTTAAATTTTATTTCTGCTGTATAAATATGTACTGTTATTTTATTTGGTAAAATTTTAGAAAAACTTTATTACTCTTCTCTAAGTAGATGTACAGGATGTTTTAACCCCTTTTTAACTTCTTCTTCTTTAACATTAAGTTCCAAATAGAGTTCTACTAGTATGAGCCCCAATTGAACCTGAAGCCTCTAGCATTTGCTTCAACTTGAAAGACATACATAACAAAAACATGCATGCAGTATGAGTCTGTTTGAAAATCAAATTAATAGAAATTATTATATCATCTCTTTGTTGCGTTCATTGTAAACAACATCCCCAAAATGGTACCCCCGAAATTAAGATGGAATGGCTTTGTTGAATATGGCACAAGTTTGATGGTAGGTTGAGAACTCGATCTCTCAGCGCATTAGTTCAAGTTAATTTTTATCGTGATTCTGCATCAAACGACAAGTCGCCTTTCAATAAGGACTGCTTGAAGCATAGACGTAGAATCCCGCCGCTACGCTTACAATACATTCTATTTCTATGGCTTGAAGTTAGTAATTTCGTTGACTTTTTTCCCCTAATACAACTAGCGCCATCTGTCATAACTAAGAGAAACAAGGACACTGAAAATGCCCCATTAATCATACAAAATTGGATTTTTTTTTATTAATGTTTCGGGTTTTATCACGATGTTGTCCTTCACCGTACGAAGCGTTGCGTTACGTACATAGGCTCTGAAAGAGTCCTATTGGTACACGTCCAGTAGCCGGACTCGAACCCGCGACCTCCTCTCAAAACTTTCATTTTTACTATCAAAATGACAGCTTGGATCCAGAAGTACATGCAATTTCCATACATAAATTTAAAAAAAAATACACTTCACGCCTTTTAATCCCAAAGCGGGGTAGGCAGAGGCACTTGCTAAAGCAAATGCCCACGGTTCACCAAGCGTATTTAACCCAACGTGACAGGGGGTGAGCCCATCGCCGTTATAGGGTCCACACACCTTGTGGTTTGCGGGTTTCATCACGATGTTGTCCTTCACCGTACGAGCGTTGCGTTGCGTACATAGGCTGAAAAAGAGTCCCATTGGTACACGTCCAGTAGCCGGACTCGAACCCGGGACCTCCCGGTTACAAGTCAAGTGTCCGACCAACTGGACCACAGACGCTACTGGACCACAGACGCTGTTTGTGACGCTGACGTGTACTGTAAGTTCATATGAAATACAAAAAACTACCGATTTCTAAATAATAGGATATTTTTCTCCTCATTTTATGTAGAAAGTACAGCGCAAGAATCTGCTCTACCACCCTAAGGTTGAAACTCATATGAATGTCATTAAACATTAAGGTTCATTGTTCACTTGTCACAATATACCAACTCTACCTTATTGATGTTTTAGTGACACAGGAACTGTCATCGAAACTGATAGACCATTTTCTTGGCCGACCGTACCTACGTCTCTTTCATGACTGCTTTATACTTTTACCTAGTTGGACGCCAGAAGTTCGCGGACTTCTTTCGAACGCGGAATTTTGTTATTTGACACTAGTTATTTTTTTTTTTGTTTTTTTGTTCTATGAAAGAAAAACTTTGAGCGAAAGCTTTTACCGCACCCCTTTACTTTGAAATAACTCTGACAAGGTGGGCGAAGTTTGCTAAACATAGAAAGGTAAGGAAAATATTTTCTGTCGGGGTAAACAAGGGACTTATTGCAAATAAACACATACATTTAACATGCTGTGTATAGTTCAGGAAGTTTTTTTTTATGTTTTGCAACTTACCTATATGTTGAGTTTGAAATATTGTTTTTTTCTAATCGGGAATTTTCAAACTTAAAAAATTTCTTATCAAGATGTCGCAAGGGAAACTTCTCTCAGTTATATTTTAGTACGTTTTTTTGTTATTTGGGTAAGTCATTTAAACTTCAGCCAATTTTGTAACATATAAACAGAAAGAGATTTGTATGGGTGATGTGCAGGGCCGGGTGAGTAGAGGTCGCCCCAGAAGGACATACATTGACCAGATTGGTGATGTCCTGGCGGAAGGTGCGTGAAAAGTACTCGAAACCGGAGGTCATAGTAGTGAAACTTAAAAAAATAAATACACATAGCTCAAATACAAGTAGTTATGTAGGCTACTTCATGAGTGTCCCAAGGTGGTTAATTACGACAGTCAAAACTCAGTGTCATTTTCTTTATTTTATACCACTGTCAAAATCATTTTTTCAAACCATGTTCACTGAAAACAATCTGAAGGCCATGGCGAGAAGTGAGTCAAATTAACACAACGCCGACCAAAGAATGAACAAACTACCTCATCAACAAAACAATCTTCAGCTCATTAAAATACTAGGAAAAGAACATAATAACACTTCCACGTTACATTGCACGGGCCAGGGATACTTCGTTTTCCTTTTGTCTGTGAAAAAGGCTTCGCGAACGGTTTTTCCTGATGTCCGGTGTTTTTGCCCCTCCCCGGGCTAATTCTGCGGTGAGAATGGTCCCAAATGAACTGACTCACTAGTTTGTCTTGCCCCGACTATTTATGGGCATTAGCGAAACTTGTATAAAAGACTGCTAGTCGATTTAGATTTCTATCGAAGCCTGATTAGGAGCTTATTTATTTGGCTTCTTGATTAGAGACAGTTTTTTTTTCTTTCAAGACCTTTGTTAGATCTCGATTCTTTTTCCCCCGAGTTCATTTAGTGACTAAACGTGGTACGTTGTTCTAAAAGAAAAAAAAACCCTCTCCACTGGTCAACTGCGAAGAGGTTTGACAAACGAGGTCGGTTACGCCCATATCGGGTTTTACTGCGACCGACCGGGATGCCCCTACAAGGACCTACGTAGTTTATATAAAACGGTTACAGATGCTGCCTACCGTGGTTTTTTGAAATTAAAAAAAGAGAAATCTAACTGGATCCTGGCACAAAATAAAAAGAAAATAACAAACGTTACAAGAGGCAATATAATTATACAATGTATGTTCTTCGTAGAATGAAAAAAGTAGTATAAAAAAACTGATCTAAAAAGAAATGTTTTGCCAACAATAGGAAATTCCATGACGTTTCTCTGACAGATTTTCGTTCCTACTCCGCGATGACTGTCACAATCTCCATATAAAATTAAGATATTGACAGAAATACCTATGGACGAAGACCATTGTCTGTCAAGAGAAAATTTCCCATTTCAGCGAAAGGAGCCTTGACATGATTTCATTAGAGCTGTAAGTAGGTTAAACGAAGACAATAATTGCTGCCATCAAACTATATTAACTGATTTCCACAGAGATATTTTCCTGCAGTTGGAATTAAGAAGACAATTATCACCCCCTTAATTAATTCACGGAAGGCTGTGAACGTCTGAAGCAACATTTTTCTGGGATCATGAAATGTATTTCTTCTAAAATGCCCGAGGGACAATAATTATTTTTTTGTGGTTTCAGGATATTTCCCTTTTTGTAAGCATTCTTTATTATTGGGATTAAAACCTAATATTCATTACCATTGTAAAAAGGAAAGACATCGAACAGATTGGTGATTTACTGACGGAAGGTGGCGTGGAAATTAACTCGAGACCGGAAATTGTGGTATGCAAAGAAGTATAAAAGCCATTGAAGAGAAAGATATACGTCAAGAGCGTGACAAATAGAGATCTGTAATCTGAACATACCTATCGGCAGACAGGTGTCAAGTGTATGGATGTTCATTACAAAATATAAAACAGATGGACGAGGGAAAAAATAAGAAAAAGAATTACTTCCCGAACTAAAGTAGGCCTCGATTATTGATAGAAGCACGCCGCAATAGTAGAGGCATAACTAAGTATACGTATATCTTTATAATATACAGGGTTACTGGTTAAGTCGACCTATTCCCGCTAAAGGCTAATAGTAGATAATATAATTTCTGACCTATTTAACTATGAAGGGGATCACTTTATAGCAAGTTGTTAAATTATTTGTTTTTATGGTGTTATTATTTATCTTACAATTTATACATTCTGAACAATATAAATTAAGTAAATATTGCAAATACCATAAAATAGGTTTACTATTTTCTTAAAAGCTACAACACGTCAGCACCGGCAAAAAACGGAACGCAATTCAATACATCAACGCAGCTCAACAGAATAAAATCGCACATGGAAAATAAATAAAGTAAACTTACTGTGGAGGTTCTTCTATTTTCTATGCCGCCAGTTCAAAGCTCGAGTCGAAACGAGACGCATTGAAAAATGGGGCGGTGTGAAATGAAACGTGCTAAATCATTTTTGTCGCCGTTCCGTCCACATGCCGCTCGTTCGAAGACTGAAGTGTTTTTTGAAGATCACGACGCCATTTTGTTATGTGGAAAAAATACATTTCATCGTTGGTTTTAGTATTATTATCTCTTTATATTGAGTTTTTTTAGAGCGTCTGTGGTTCAGTAGGTCGGATCCTTGACTTGTAACCGGGAGGTCGTGGGTCGAGTCCGGCTACTGGACGTGTACTTAAACCAACGGGACTCTTTCCCAGGGCCTATATACGCAACGCAACGCTCGTACGGTGAAGGACAACATCGTGATGAAACGGCGATGGACTTACCCCCTGTCACGTTGGGTTGGTGAACTGTGGGCATTTGCTTTAGCTAGTGCCTCTGCCTACCGCACTTTGGGATTAATAGGCGTGAAGTGTACTTATTTTATTTATGTATGTTGAATATTCTCTTTTTAGAAGGTGGTTATAGTTTTTATTTAAATAAATAACATAATATAAATAACGTAAATTTATTCACTATTATGTTTAAAAACATGAATTTGAAAATATAGTGTTTTTTTCAGTTTTTTTACTATCCTTTACTTACGAGGAGTAAGTAAAGGATAGTAAAAAACTGAACTTTACTTACTCCTCGTAAGTAATAAATGAAATGTTAGGATAAAAGATATTATTGATGCGTTGATATTTAAACTATTCTCATCATCAAGATCTATTAAATACTTGTTACGTGACAGTCAGACAGACATATTCTTCTTCTGTGCACGATTTTTTCAGTGAATAACACAGGTGTACCAATATTGGACATTAATTCTTATAACTGTCTTTGTTTTCTCAATAACGTGTACCGATATCAAGTTTTGATCGCCAATGACCTGTCAATCTCTAAACAATACGTTAAAAACAACTTTGTGATTAAAATAAACACAGACAGTAAAATCATTCACCTATACTAATATTATAAATAAGGATATATTTGTTTGCATCAAATAGGCTCCGAAACTACTGATTCGATTTTAAAAATTCCTTTACTTTTGAGAAAATACACGCTATCCCCAGATGACATAGGCTAAAATTAACTATGAAATTCCCACGAGATTTGGAATAAAACGTGAGTTACACCGCAACCATACAGCTAGTATTGTACAATTATTTTTGCACGATCTGGTGACACTGTTTTGTCCTCAAAACAATTTTAAGTATTGATTGGCTATAACGTTCCTTGGGATCTACGACCTGCAGTTCTGCAACAAACAATGTGTCAATATCCTCACACTTCATCACCATTCATCTACGTGTTCAATTCTGCATTGTATTACTCCAGTGGAGAAGCAATTCGATGCTACACGGAATGCAAGATGTCGCTCCAGATTAAATGTTTACTATTTGTTTTTTTTTGTGCACTATTGTAATTAATTCATGTGAACCATTGTTAAACTAGTGTACCTATGTATTGATTTTGTTGACTAATTTTCTTTCTTGTTTTACTATCTACTTACTATTAAAATATTAGTGGTAGCCTATAAGTAGGGCAACATGTTACGTTGTATAATTAAAATGCTCATTATAGTATGTAAGTATACGTGTGTGCCTTGTTGGCTGTCCTTAACTTATAAATAAATAAATGGTATTTTCCTTCTATCATTGCATGACAAACTCAAGCAGTCTTAAGTTCCTGTCAGATTTAATTAAACAACATCAAAATAAAATCGATTGAGTAATCTCACTTACTTGATTTTCTAGCACCTTTAGTAATATTAAAGTACCATACGGTTAAGTAAAACATCGCGATGAAACCCACATACCACAAGGAGTGTGAGCCATACGACGAGGCTTGGGCTCACCACCTGACACGTTGTGTTAAATACGATTGGTGAACCCTGGACATTTGCATAGCAAGTGCCTATGCCTAGAACCTTTACGACCCCATTTTAGGACTTAAAAGTGTAAAGTGTATTTTTTTAATAATATTCATAACATCCTTTTTGTGATAATAATTGTTGCCGAAAGTTCTTTGTGATCCTAAGGTTCTGTCTAGTCCCTTTTGGGGATCATGAACGTGAGTGTATGTACGTAAGAAAGGCGGATAGCTCAGACCAAAAACAAATAGATTTGCAATCCTAAACTGACGTTTAGAATAAAAAAGACGAGATAACGGCATGAAAAACATGCAGGAGTGAAAGAGTAAGAAAAATATACTTTTGTCCCTTACTACGTATCAGGATAAATCTGGATCCAAATTTGTCAAATTAGTAATAAAAGTGACAGTTTGAATCCAGAAAGACATATATTGACCAGATTGGTGATGTCCTGGCCGAAGGTGGCGTGAAAAGTACTCGAAGCCGGAGGTCATGTATGAAAAGATGTATGAATGTAGATGCAGTGAAAGGGGTATGTCAGGGCCGTAACAAAAAAAAGGAGACAGGCGTGAAGTGTTTGTATGTATGTATGTTTGAATCCAGAAGTACATCGTTTTGCATATATTTTGGTAAAAAAGAGTCAGGCTGAGGATGGTACGCGGCTTCCAAGTTCTTAAGTTGTGTTTGGTCTGAGCCAGATAGTAATAAGTAATTCACCAAGTTCTACTAAACTAGTCCTAACGTCAGTGTAACTAAAGTAGACATGTAATAAACATACATATACATACATACACTTCACGCCTGTCTCCCAGAGGGGTAGGCAGAGACTACAGATCTCCATTTGTCACGATCCTGACATACTCCTTTTGCTTCGTCTACATTCATACATCTTTTCATACATGACCTCCGGTTTCGAGTACTTTTCACGCCACCTTCGGCCATTCTTCGACCATCACCAATCTGGTCTGTATATGTCCTTCTGGGGCGACCTCTACTCACCCGGCCCAATACATCACCCATATAAATCTCTTTCGTCAATCGACTTTCATCCATTCTCTCCATATGCCCAATGTGACATGTAATAAAGTTTTCGTAAATACACAAATCAAAAGTGTCTAGGGGTAAAGAACACTTTTAGCTCTAAAAAAATCTAATTTATTTAAATCAAATCTAATCTTCTGGATTATCTCCTACCTTATTCCCCATGCCTGTATCAATGACTTATCACCACATTTTGAATAAATTATGAATGAATTCAGTTTTTGTAAAATATATTATTGATTGCAATCTCCTAAAATGTACTTGATCCCTAGACACTTTTGATGTGTGTAATATCGAGTTCATTAGTAAGCAGGTATAAGCATAACCTTCAGAGTAACCATTAGTCTATCGCTTTGCAGAAAAAAGAACTTAAGCAGCCTCAAAGTCCCTTAGCTATTATATGGATGACCGTTCAAAACGCGCTAGACAGAATATGATAACAATAATGTAATATATCATTTTCCACTCAGATTAACGCAGAACGGAGTTGGACAGTAATTTGTTACTAAATACGCAGAACAATTCATTGAATTATTAGTATAATAGAGCTGGCAGAAACGGCTTTTTGCCTCGAGATAAGAAACGTTTACTCTGTAGAGATTACACAAAATTGTAAAAGTACCTAAGAATAATTCACGAAATCGTGATTCTTTATCTAGATCAAATAAAGTTCTCTTAATGGCTTCCGAGCACAATATTTTAAATGTTATATTGTTTTCGTGACTAAGTTTACTTCTACTTTATTGTTCGAAAGTAAGACTTTCTTGAGAAGTACTTTGAAGATTGTTTTTCTACTTCTCATTGTTGGGATAATGTATAACAAGGTTTCGCTGAAATAAGTGTAGAAGTACCTATTTGAATGTTTTAGTTATGACTTATATAATGATAATAATATACCTAACGAATATTGTATGTAGTGTAATATCAAATATTTTGATATGTTTGGTTTGTGATTTTGGGTTTATTGAAATAATATTTTTAATTATTGATAGACACTCAGTGTGATATAAAATTATTAATTATTAGGATTTACACGTGGCATGTAAGATAACTAATTAATTCTCATGATACAGAAGGTGATCATAATGATCTGCTAGAAGGATCATTCCAACAAAACCACAGAACATACAAGCAGAACGAGAAGAAAGCGGTATACCAGTATTATGAATTAGGTCTTAAATCCCGGCCTATTCCAGTGGGAAACAAGCGCTTAATGTTTTCGCTAATAAACAAATACCTACGTCAATAAAAATCACAACGATAAAACATCAAAGAGCTTTGTTGTTGCCAACTTAATTAGGCAATCACAATGAAAAAGCTCACAGTGGGCGTTTAGGGTCGATAATCTCATTTTACACAAAAGAAGGGAAAGTACAACGTCACTAGAAACAAAAGTATACGGGCCCGGCCATATTATTTCAAAAAACAATACACATGCATCCAGAAATTAATATATTACGTAATAAAATAATTCTTTATTTTAGGGGAATATGTGACAGTAAATTGCCCGGCCATGCTAACACGCACGTCGTCCAAACGGCTACAATAAATGAATTAAAATCTCGCCCAAAAACTGTTGACTCCCAGAACTGTTTAACAGTTATCGTACTTAGCAGTTGAGTTCACTTTTTGAACAATATCGATTTAGTGACACGTCATCGCGTTTTCATTACTCAGTAACCGTAAAGCTGTAATCTACACTAATAGATACGGTATTTTTGTGTTTCGTCCAAATAAATATTAAAACTTGAAAACGGGTATTATAGCGCGAAAATTAACCAAAGATAAGCATTCAGCTTACCTTCGTTTTTTGTCTGACGTTTCGACTAATATACTAGACTAGAATACCCGTTTGAAACTTTTAATATCATCTTAGTGCGCGTTTCCTTGAACACAAATAAATATATTTTTAAACATAATATAAACAAGCGTTTGACGACCATCCTGCTTGATGTTAAGCAGCGAAGTGGTCTACGATGGGGAACACTATTGTTTATCAGATACCTATTCGCGCTGGACTTCAAAGTTATTCGTTCACAACAAAATAATTTCAATAGTTTTATGTCAGTAACTTAAATTGAATTAATAACTGAAACTAGCGCGGTTGTCAATACAGATGCGAGCGTTTCATGTCTTGTCATTTATTTATTTTTTAACACTTTGTGAGGCAGAGCGACTGAAGCTATAACTAATATCTTCAATATTTTATACTTTATTGCACTAAATGTACAATGGGTGGACTTGATACTAAAATATTCTCTACCAGTCGGCGTTACAAGATAGGAGAACATCGACCGGTACTTGGTCAGTATTATTAAAAAGTACAAAACAATTTATACAACAAAATATACGAATACATATAATAATGGTACATACAACAATACTTACATAGATACCTATTGTAAAGAGAGATTATGTAGGTACGGTAGGTATTCTGTATCTATGATGATATCTGTGGGAAATAATCTTAGTACTAAATAAATTGACACAATTAAGGATATAGAAATTGTGTGTGACGTCACCAACCTGAAGCCAGGTGTATAATAATAAATTAGACATGAAAGAAAGATCCCCCGTTGTCGCTATAATGAATGAGAAGGGACCGGGAGCTCTGCAGCTCTTCCAGGTCTAATAAGGTCGCTCGAAATAGCCTTGCTAACACAAACGGGAGTTTCATCTATTTATTCTCTGTCTTATTTCACGTTATTGCTCTTTTACTTTGCGTAGAACAATTAATTTACTTTATTTAAAATAAAATAAATACACTTCACGCCTTTAATCCCAAAGAGGGGTCGGCATTTACTTTATTTCTTAAAAATATTTGTGATTATTCAATATTATATACATTATTTTATGACAATGAATTCCTGTTTCCATTGGTGAGCAGCTAGACCAATTTCGCTAATTCTTTTTTTTATATGCTTGTACCTATATAAAAAATGCGGAACAGAAAATTGCAGGTACTAATTTGAAATTGTTGTTTGCTTACTGTGAAGAAAAACATAGGCAATGTACGTATTAATTAAAAAAATATTTTTTTCGAGGCAATAATAACTAATTGCTCATTTAATGCAACAACGCAATATTTCACAATATTTTGTTATTGTGAAAAGAATCCTTAGTAATGGTAATTTCAACAGAGACACATTTTGAGATGTCGCATTGTTGTAGTAAATTAGCGTAATGTTCTTAAAAAAAATACATAAGATTGCATCACTTGGCGAATAATGTTCAAATTGTTAGGGTCACAGGTCCACCGCCGAAATTAGAGATGAGCCGTTGGTATCGAAAAGATATATTAACACTTAAGAGTAAAGGGAATAAAAATATAAAGATAAAACTAAAAACCAAACACCAAGAAAAATAACACAACAGTGACAACTTATGTCAAATTCAAATCTACCTCTATATACAAAAAGAACGTGGGTATGGAAAATGAGACTACAGCCAACATTCCCCTTATTGTTCTTTTCAAATACAACCGTAAAATATACTAGCGAGCAATGAAATGGAATATATTGCAATTTTTTATACATATTCCTTATCTGAGTAAAGGCAATTAATTATCTGTGTCATTGCATCACATGTTTTGTCCGAATAAGAACATATCACTAACCCATAGTTATGTAAATCTGACAAGCATCCACATAGCCTCCAAGTTTATAGAAAATTAAAGTGACCGTGTGTATGAAAAATTGCGACTTATACCATTTCATTGCTCGCGAGTCTATAAGAGAACGTAAGCACCTAAGTACCGAGTTCTTGTTGAAAAGCGCATCCGCATTTCAAAGGTGCGCTGAGACCAGGCACAATTAATTATAAAGCGTGAACTTTCAACAAGTCACAAAAACTTTGAAACAATTATACTCACCTCGCAATGGGTTTTATCACCGGCGGAGCGTTGGAAGGATACCGCGCCGGGACAAAAATGAATGATTACAGCAAAAAATAGCTATCTGAGGCAATGATAAACGACTGTTACCCCCACTCCCCTCACTAGGGTCCTGTTTTATTGCTCCGAACGATTGTGGGGACGTATTAGTTGGCGATTTACCAGCGAGCAGCTTATTCCTATGACACTTTCGTGGACCGTTCATGCTTAATCGGGCGCTTGGACACAATTTATTGGGATACCGGGAGCTGCGTAGGCGTATTTCTGGGGTTTTATTACTTATATTAGTCGGGGTTAGGTGCGGCTGTTTGAAAGCCGCAGGATTAAGGCACTTTTGGACGGCACCGTTTTCTGGTACGTTCGGAAGCAAGAATTTAAAGCAATTAACTGTCTGTTATGATTTTACATGTAAAGTTTAAAGGGCAATGCAAAAAAAATCCAGGTTCAATTTGGTTGTGTGTTAAAGACAAGAAAATAGAGCCTTCTAAATCAGTCTTAAGACGTTGGCCCGGTGGTCTAGTTGGTAGAGTCCCGAATCCTGCGTTCCGAGTACATTGTGACGTATGTGCTGGCTTAGGAATCTTACGTCCACAAAAGAATTCGAACCACGACGGCCAAAATGGAAAGTTCATGCAGGTGTGAACTTGGAAGTCTGGCCGCTAAACCGCGTGCAGTGTGATCAGCGCCTTACAATAAGGGTTGCCTACTTATCCCAAACGGAAACCCGATCTCTATGTTTTTAGTCAGTCAGCGATAAGTTAGGAACTAACCGCTAAATACCATTCCCTAATTAAATTGGTTAGACGCAAACTATGATCTAAAGTCTGTGGTCAGTTAATTGAGCCCCTTGTACCAGAAAAGGTTGGGATGTCGCTCCTGGTATTAATTACTTTAGGACACGTCGCTGCGTATTAACGTCGAATATTTTTATGTGACAATATAATACATGTACGGTATCTTACTTCGGCCCCAATAGGCGTTATCTTATAATAGAAATATGTCGCAGAATACGTACAGTCATGGATAAGTAAAAGAAAACATAACTACGCAATTTTCTCATTTGATGTTTTATACGACCAATGAATGTGTACAGCTATTCAATCGAGCAGTTTATTGAAAATTCTGCATGGTAAAATAACCTTTCAGATAATTTACTAGCCGTAGATTTAATTCGTTTTACAGCCAGTTAATTTAAGTTCACATTGGAAAACGTCAGCACTTAAGATGTTTATCGGAGGGGAAAAATATAACATTTCGTGTTTGGGTAAATCTCTTTTTCTTTATTTCCATTTCTATGGCTTTTTGGGACGCTGCCTGAGAAAGGGGAAAGGGGTGGGGCAAAAAGAAAAGTAATTAAGACAGTTCCGTCTGTGCGAAATTATCTTCGTTTCCAACCGTTTCGGCCATTATCACGGCGATAAATAACATTTTGGTGGAATAATCTGCCGGCATTTTGCGTTGATGATCTTGTAACTCCATTTTCTGGTGGCGGGTTCCTTTTTACTTAATATTACATTTACTTAGTTAACTTATTGCTGATACTCGAAATCGCTCATTTACTGCAACAACGCAATATATTCACAATATTTTGTTATTATGAAAAGAAGTAGTAACACTCGTAGTGTGGCGTGCACTGTCTTTTACGACAAGGTAGGCAGCTTGAGAAATTCCCAAGGATTGACTCATATGTATAGGTAACTTTTTTTACGAAACATAGTACCTATAGTTCGTGCATTTCATGAATGCGCGCGGGCCTTAGATGTGTGAGTCGTATATGGACACGCTAGTTGACAGTTCAAACGAACAAAACTGCCACACACACATCCAAGGCCCGCGCACATTCATGAAATGCACGAACTATACCTATCTACTCACCCACAAAACACAGGACCTTCGTGAGTCTATGTCGTGAGTACAACAAAAAAGGATCTAACAATAACTCTATTATTAGGTCGGGTAGCCAAAATACTAAGGTAGGCAGTGTCTTTTTGCCTATATGGTGTGCACGCCACTGTCTAGTAGTAATAAGATTATTATTTCAACAGTGTCACAATTTTGAGACGTCGCGTTGTTGCAATAAATAAGCGAAATAATTGTCTATTTTATCTTAGAACATGTTTATAATAGTAATGTTACATTCCAGTTGTCCTTTATTGAGCACTGGATTCTATGCTGGATTCCGCTGTAGATCCTAATGACAGGAGTCAGGAAAGATGACGAAATAATCACAAAGTTTGATTATCAAACAGGTCTAATAAGCCTTGGGTTAGGTATGGTGCATTCCTAAAAAAAAGGTACTTATGAAAAAAACTTCAATGAAATTGGCGTGCAAGATCAGGTTATTCATAAGCATGATCATTTGAAGTCAATGTCTCTAATGTGATCTGTGCAAAAAAAAGTGTTTGTTAATTTGGTATTATATCTAACAATAACTGAATAATTGATACCAATGAAAACCGCGGTACAGCTATAAATTTGTACCGTAACTATTACCTTATCGGCACGCAGGTACATACGGCAAAACCACCGAACGATGTAGTCAAACCACTCATTGACACAAACCGCAGTTGGGCCTCTGTAACGGCCGAAATTATTTGCGAATTCACAAATAAACACGGGGTTTGAGGCCAAAATAAACGGCTGGGAAATCACCTTTTTTTTCAATTTAAAAGTTCAAAGAAGAAGTTGAACCGTTCGGATACAGTTGTGTACCAAATTGATTTTGTTGCGATAAACGCTTTCATGTATCGCTACTAAAACTCGCGGGATTTGTTAGGAAACTGCGGCATACCGAATGGTGTGTGTGAGGGTGGGCTCTCGAAAGAATCACGTCTTGCTTGCAACGAGAAAATAAAAGAAAGCACGTCAAAGCATCGATACCGATTCAAATAAGCTCTATAGGTATTTATCTGTCAAGATCGAGTCAACGGTTCTTGTAGTTGTAGCTAAGGATCGCCTGCGTGACTTGCAAATCAAGAGTTCGGAGTTTGAGTTCGACTTCAAAATCCGTTCTTGCGGCTATGAAAAACATTAACATCCGCAACATATTATTCTTGTACGGTGAAGGCAATTTATATTTTGTATTAATGATGCATGCGCAATGAAATTACACATTATAGCGCAATTTGAAACTTTACTTCTTTCTTTGGTTGGGTTAATTGCCGACTATGTTTGGTAGCTAACTTCACACCTGTGGCAAAAAAACATTGTGAGAGAATTCGCTTGCCAAATAATTTTGGTTGAAACGATAATCGTGAAGTGTCTCTGTCTACCTCTTTGAATCACTTAGAAATATATATTTTTAACCGTAAGCACATTCGCACAACTTCCGCCAATCAAAATACAATTACATCCAAGCACATGCAAGCCTCTCGTGAAAAAGTGAAGGGATGTAAAAAAACCCCCATTAATGGCGGATAACAAATGAGCAGCGAGCTCAGGTTTTATCCCGGCAGCCTGGGAAACAGGACCGGTGTGCTGAATATTCTAGAAAGAGATGAATATATAAAAAAAACGGCAAAGCGCGAGTCGACCGCGAAAGGTCGGGTGCCGTGTAAATGTAAAGATAAAAATGTAAACTGCAAGACTGTTTAAAAGGACTTGAGTAATAAAGGTAAAGTAGCGGTCGGCCCCGGCTTCACACCATTGTAATTCTCATACTGGTTCCCTCCATACATGCATTCCCCATGCATGTATTAAACATATAAACCTTCTTTTTTTTTAAGGAAACGCGCACTGACATGATATTAAATGTTTA
>SJJU01007893.1:0-16654 GCA_012932125.1 Conopomorpha cramerella
TGAGACCTCTCAGCAGACCCAAGCTCGCCAGGTCTTGGATGCGGAGCGTCACGCAGCTCAAAGAGCTGTTGAGACCTCTCAGCAGACCCAAGCTCGCCAGGTCTTGGATGCAGAGCGTCACGCGGCTCAAAGAGCTACTGAGACCTCTCAACAGACCCAAGCTCGCCAAGTTTTAGATGCCGAACGTCACGCAGCTCAAAGAGATGTTGAGACCTCTCAGCAGACCCAAGCTCGCCAGGTCTTGGATGCAGAGCGTCACGCGGCTCCAAGAGCTTCTGAGACATCTCAGCAGACCCAAGCTCGCCAGGTCTTGGATGCCGAGCGTCACGCGGATCAAAGAGCTGCTGAGACCTCTCAGCAAACCTAAACTCGCCAAATCTTAGATGCTGAACGTCACGCAGCTCAAAGGGCTGTTGAAACTTTTGAGCAAACGCAGACCCGTCATAATTTAGACGCTGATCGTCATGCTGCACAAAAGGCTGCACAGACCTCTCAGCAGACCCAAGCTCGCCAAGTCTTGGATACCGAGCGTCACGCGGCTCAAAGAGCTGCTGAGACCTCTCAGCAAACCCAAACTCGCCAAATCTTAGATGCTGAGCGTCAAGCTTCGTACATAGCCGCAGAGACCTTCGAAGAAACACGTAGACGACGTTTAATTCAATCCGAGCGGGAAGCAGAAAGGAGATGTATGTTTACGATGAATACATGGGATGCATTTGCCGATGCTGCTTTTGATTATGATCCGTTAATTGATTACTTTAATCATCGATTAGTATACATAGGTAGAATGGCCAATAAATGCAGACACTGTGAGGCACTCAAGTGGAAGGAAGAGGACAGAAAAAAATAAAAAATTGCGCGGAAACTTAGAAAATTTAGGTATCCCCTCTAAGGCGGAACGAAGTTCGCGGGGGCAGCTAGTTGAAAATAAAAACAAGATTGTTTGGTGTGTTGGTCCCTCAACCCATAATCTATGGGTATGGTCGCTCGTCCCTTTGTAAACAAAAAAAAAAAACCTAGTCGATCTTTTAGCAGATAATCATCAAAGAAGTACAATATTATGATGTTCGAAGGTTATCTTAATTGTTTGAATTTAATTAAAGGTATCAAAATAATTACATTAACGGAACCTTTTCAATCATAAGCCTTTAAAAACACGTTGATTTTCCATCATAAGTGTTAATTGAGTCATCGTTCAGATTTCATCTCTCACAGAGTGCGGGATCGACGCTGCGCTTCATTCATGACTTGTTAAGGCGAAGCGTTCTTTTTTAAATACACTTCACGCCTTTTAACTGGTTAGTGTATAGTTTATTGTGTGTAGTCAAGTAAGTATTACTAACATAGCTTAAGTTTTTATTGTTATTAACACAATTATGGGTTTCTTTTTGCCTGAAATAAATGTTTTATTATTATTTATATTCTTTCACATTTTTGTGAGACACGACTTTCACAAGTCGGTATTTTGAGGGCCAGGTCACGGGCTTGTGCCAAGTAAACATGAAACATTCCAATTATTATTATTAACCCCAAAGCAAAGTGTGCTCCATCGTAGACCACATTACTGCTTAACATCAGGCAGGATGGTGGTCAAACTTTTGTTCTTAATGATAAAAAGGGGTAAGCAGATGCACTTGCTAAAGCCACGGTTCACCAAGCGTATTTAACCCAACGTAACAGGGCGTAGGCCCATCGTCGTTATAGGGTTCACACACTTTGTGGTGTGCGGGTTTCATCACGATGTTGTCCTTCACCGTACGAGCGTTGCGTTGAGTACATAGACTCTTTGGGGGGTTTTTACTTTTTATTTTGTTGCTTGAAGGTGATTCTTACGATTAAGGTTTGCTCTAATGCGTTATTGGGGTGATCGTAGACCACATCGCTGCTTAACATCAAGGCAGGATGGTGGTCAAACGCTTATTCATAGCGATAAAAAATAACTGGTATAAGTTGAGACAAAACGTATTTGCCCCAGTGGGCTACCAAAAAGGCTAAACACAAAAAAAACGTTGATATTAAGTCAGTTTCTCCACGTTGGGCTTATTCACGTGTCGAAAATAAAAAAATATACAAAACGTTGACATAGGCCTCTCCAATTGCACGCCACTGTGATCTGTTTTCGGCTTCTCGCGTCCAACTTCTGCCATGTAAACCTACACTTTAACCCCCTTACCAATAAACGCGTTGTCACTTATACAACGGTAATTACAGGTCTACTTGAACTAGTTATTCCGTATTTGACATACAACTTGTCTTGACAAGTTAAGTTGAGCTTTGTGTATCTTCGAAATAGCAATTCCGCCATTATTAGTAAGGCCCTAAATGCATCAACGGCAGAAAACTTTGATACATTTAAAGTTTGATACTCCCCTTAACACCAGATGTCACGAAGTTCAAGGCTTGTGAAACGATTTCGCAGCGTGAACTCTGCAACTTTGTCTCTATATTCCCACTATTGGGCTGCCCACTCCTATGAACTCTCTAGCCAACAGAGGTCACACTATTCTGGTCTCATGTTGCAAAATGTCGACGACCGAGCGTTATACTTCACATTCGTCTTCATACACACCGATTAATATTCCGTTAAAGTCTCTACAAAGTATAGTCTATACCAATTTATCTTGAACTCTTTCGTAAAAACATACTCCTACATCGTGAGGGTCATTTGTATTTTGATCGATTTTATTACTAAGACTAAAAAATGAGCTTCACTTTCTGTTGAAGCGAGTACGACGTTAGTTAATAATGGATAGTCAAAATGTGAGGGTTCATTTTGTCCATGATTCAACCATAATCGTGTAAAAGCTGACCTTATTTGAGCAATAACCTAGATCACTGATGAGCATTATTGTGTTTATTGAATGTTAATGTATTTTTTTTTTCATAAATCATCGCTTTGATGCGAATTAGAGCGGACATTTTTGCTGATAATTTATCGTGTAAACCATTAATTTACAATACACGTGATTCTTTCGTAAACGTACTTACTATTGTTGCAATCAAAGTAATCTTCTATTATATACAAAATGAATTGATGTTCGTTAGTCGCGCTAAAACTCGAGAACAGCTGGACCGATTTGGCTAATTTAGGTTTATTGGTGGAAGTCCAGGGAAGGTTACTTCCAATACAGGTGGTATAAAGGCAACTTTCTATGGCAAAACAAATGTTTGCCGAGACAACTAGTCATCACGTAAATGTTTAAAGGCGCACATTGACTGGACAATTTTGAAATCTCATTCTTTATTTTTTATGAGTTTAACGGTGAATTAATAAGACTAAGTAGGTTGATTACGTTATAGTATTAAGATCCATACATTCACGCACATATATCCTGTAAATATGAACAAAAAATTGTCTATCCAGAACTGAGTTACAAGAATCAAACACCACTACAATCTTAACTCTTTCCCGGACAATAAACGCCTATAGGAGTCATAACAACAAAACATGTATAGTGTCTATTTCACTGTCCGACAATGTGTTAACTTAACAGTAATAAATAAATAAAATAAATATAAATATTTGACAACAACACTCACATTGTCTTCATCCCATGTTAAGTAGCTAAAGCACTTGTGTTATGGAATTTAGACAACGCAACATACTTACTTAAATACATTTTTTTTTTCATATAAATACATACTTATAAATTAAACACCCAGACACATCCGACAAGTACTTAAAAGCTCATCACCTAAATACCTGTCAGCGGTGGGAATCGAACCCACGACCTTACGGAATAGAGGCAGGCATGCTGACTACTACACCAACGGGCCCGTCAGTGGTGACCAAATACGTTTTCTTACTTTATACCTTTTTACATAGTACATGAATTATTGCTGGCGTTATCGTTGCCATTCAAAACTGTGAATGTACAATTACAACAACACCAACAACAACAAAAAAACCACGTACACATACAGACACCGTAGATTGGTGAACGTTAGACCTACCTCTAGAGCTGTTTGACAGACTAAGTCTGCAATACCCCATAATCATGGAACGACGAAAAAGTCAAGGGCGAATTAACATCCTTACTAATATTATAAATCGGAAAGTGAGTTTGTTTGTTTGTTCCGCTTTCACGCCGTAACTACTGAATCGATTGCTTTGAAATTTTGCATACGTAAAGTTAGAAGTCCGGATCAAATAATAGGGTACATTTTATCGCGGAAAACAGATTTTCCCGAGGGAAACTTAGATTTTTCCGTAGGAATGATAAGTTTTCTTACAGTTGTATTTTATACGGCAATATAACCGAAGTCCACGCGGGCGAAGCCGCGGGCCTAAAGCTAGTACAATATAAACAAGCAAACACAATCACACACGTCACGATATTAAACACTCATGTTATGATGACTTAGTTAGCGTTTGACAGCTACAATTACATGCCTCTCACGTCGCAAAGCAATTGTCAGGAATGCACGAAGATTCGATGCAACTAACACCTATCAATGGTGATTTTTTTAAAGATATAAATAACATATTTGCATTGACCAGGCACATTACAGTGCCATATCCGTTAGTGAAAACAACTAGTATCAGAATGTGGATTTTAGTGGTTGGTTTGATATTATTATTAAGTATGTGAAAACATCTTTGTTCAGTATTGTTTCGGAAAATCTGAGACTTTAATTTGAAAATTTGATTTTGGAACTATTTTTGTTGCTAGAGATGTTGAAGTACGAAAAAGGAACGGCTGATTATAAATTCTTCAATACAATTCTGAAAATTGTTATGTGACATCGGTTTTTTTAAAATTTCATTGATAAAAATATGTATATTCTTTTTTTTACAGATACTAGCGTTAGTAGGATGTGGTTGTTCTGATAGTTTGGACCGTACCTATCTGCCACCGCCAAATTACAAGTTTATGAACAGACATCAAGAAACCCTGGTAAATCCGAATCACTCATTTGACACACCGACAAGATTGTCACATGGATTAAAGAAAACAAGTACCGAAACACGAGTAAACTATTTCAATGATGAACCTTTACACAAACACTCCAATGTACCAGAAACTTATAACGTTAGAAGCACAAGATATAACACAATACCTCCCATGTCATTGAAAAATAAAATAAAAGGTAATAATAACTACCAAGGACAAAACGAAAGAATAGAAAGACAAAAGCTCAATACTAAGCTCGAAAAAAATACAACATTTCAAAGTGAGATTTCTAAAACAGCAACAGATATTGTACATGATCTAGATACCGAAAAATATGTTCCGATAACCGATACCGAAGTTGCTAAAGCTTATGTGCCACTTTCTAGAGGTTCAATAGTTACGAGAACATCAACACTTGCAAAAAATGCAAATCTCGAAGACATGTTCGCTATTGACAAAGACCCTGTTGCATCTGATTCTAGTTCCCATAGCGTAAATAAAATACAAACAGAGCAAAAGGAAATTAGCGAAATCATTCAACACGAACAATTAATCACGCCTAACAATAATTATTACTACAACTACGAAACATCAAATGGAGTTAGAGCAGAGGAAAGTGCTTCCGTTTACAATGGTGTTAAAGCTCAAGGTAGTTATTCGTACATCGGTGACGATGGCAGACGTTATACAGTAACTTACACAGCAGATGAAAATGGTTTTGTGCCACACGGAGATCACTTACCTACTGCACCTCCAACACCGGAAGCTATTATGCGAGTTATCGAACAAGCTTTGAAGGATAGAGAAGCTGGTGTGGAATTTGACGATGGTGAGTAATAAGAAATAGACGGTCTTTAAGATGATATTTTGTCTAGTTTTGAAATCATATTGTACTTTGATTTATCTCCTGCATTTTAAGTGATAAATATTTAATAATTTTAACAGGATTTTTTTGACAGATATTATAGATAGATGTAATATATATTATATATTTTTTTTGTTTACAGGAAGGTACGACGAATCTAAATACGGCTTTAAGAAGTATGAAACTAAATTGTTAAAACTCAATAATAATAAAGGTGGGAAGAGAGCACCATCTTTTAAGACCTTTGGGAATGCAAATAACGGTATTGCCGATGAAAAAATCAACATTACACAAAAGGAACAAACAATTATAAACAATAATTTTAACCAAGATAATAGTCAGACTTACGTCAACCAGAACAGCAAATTATCGAATATGCACAAAGTCGATAAGACTCACTCGACCAAAAAAATCTCACTTGGCGCTTTCTATAGAATACAGGACAATATCAATTACAATTCATTGCCTATTTACTCAATGAGAAAAGAAAAACATCACAAAAGTCCTTTTCATTCTAATATTGGACAGCAAATGGGCACCTCCTTGTCGAGCAAAAGCTATGAACAAAATACAGAACACATAAATTATAACAGCAAAGTATTAATGAATGCAGAAAATGTTAAAATGACTCCAACCACAAAATATTCTAATGATAATTATGAAAATATGGGATTAGACAGGAATTTTAAACATTTATCTCAAAAACGAAGCCAATTTGAAGCAATTCGAAGTGCAGACAACAATCCTTGTGTAAATAAGTCCTTAGAGACTCTTGACACTACAACATACAAACCAAATGATGTAACTATCACGAGCACATCGTACGACACTCAATCCACCACAGAAACAAGTACAACGGAAAAGCTCATAACTGAGACAGATTCAGATTTTACTACTAATGCATCAGACAATATATTTCATAGTAATTTTGAAGAAGTCTATGACATATCCATTAATGAGGAGAGTAATTTCGATACAGAAACAAATCACCCACCAAGATATACAACAACAGATATAATATCAACAACTGAAATATTTGTCAATGAAGACAATGACCAATTGCAATATAACGAAGAGCGGAAAGAACCGAATAGTTTGAACGATAATCCAATTATTGTAGCTGAACAAAATGACTTTACTAACGACAACAACTCAAGTGACAATACAATCCTTAATCCTAGTCCTTAATAATATTTTAAATGTATAATCCATCCCCATCGCGTTTTTTACAATAGGACAACCAGGAGAACGGCAAAACGTAATCCATACCAGTTGGATTTGCCTTTTACGCGAACCAAACGGTTTGCGTCTACTTTCATACGCGAACCAAACGGTTTGCGTCTACTTTCATACGCGAACCAAACGGTTTGCTTTGCTTTCATGGTGCCAACCGCCAGGATTTGGAATGACTTGCCGGAGTCTGTGTATCCTGCGCAGTACAGTCTGAAGGTCTTCAAGTCGCGGGTGGTACCTAATGAACAAGTGTGCTCCATCGTAGGCCACATCGCTGCTTAAAATCAGGCAGGATAGTGATCAAACGCTTGTTTATGGTGATAAAAAAAATGTAATGGGAGGGATTTGTGTTGCGCTATCACACTTTGGTATAACAACGTTTGCCGGTTCAGCTAGTAGATAATGTGTTTCTACTACTTATGCAGAAGTGAAAGCATGTAATTAATCATCATCATCATCAGCCCATACTTGTCCACCGAAAGCAAGTAATATATTATATAATTTCTGTATCTGAAACTGACTGATCAATATGATTACAGTTTATTTTTAATACAGCATATTATTCTATTCATAATACGAGGGAGGAAGATTTCAGCGCGCCGAAAGAACGACAGTACCAAGATCCTGAACCTGCACATCGTTATTGATTTTCAATAATTTATTAATGTAAATACATTTAGTATTAATAGTAGTTGATTTTACTTTTGATTAAAGTGGAAAAAAAGCATTTGTTCTTAATTTATTAGTAACTAGCTGTGCCACGCAGTGTTACTCGCATCCTTGTTGTTCCTTCGTCAAGTAGCTTTTAATCGTTACAAAAATCCATCCATACAATTCTTTCCTCTTTATAATAATATCAACCCATTTTCGTTGGAAATTCGGGATAAAAGTAGCCTATGTTCATTTGGAAAAACGTAGCTTTCTTTTACTGTAGGAATCATCAAAATCCGTTCAGTAGTTTTGGAGCCTATTCAATACAAACAAATCTTTCCTTTTTATAATATTGGTATAGAAAAGTCTAATGTTATAAACGCGATGGATGGATGCTTGTTACTATTTCACTTGTTAAGAAAATGCCTTTGGTCCGTGTTCCTCATCGAGACAAAATCGTTGCGAAGGGAATAAAGAATGGGCAGTTTAGAATGCAATACGACTTAAACAGAAATAATAACTTCCTGTCTATGTACATTAAATTACAAATGCCGCTAATTTATTCATCGTCATATCATAATGACAAAGTTAGTATGAAAAACATAAAAAGCAAAGGAAATCCGCCAAATAACATATAAAAAGAATATTAGTTCATGTCACAGGATACTGGCATCATGTTGAGCCGGAAGCCCATTTTCGTGAACAACTGCAGCATGCATCACTGTGGTAACTTGTTTATTTTAAATGTATTTTATTGTTAATTATTATGTGTGTGTTGTATTTGTTTATTGGAAATAAATTTATGTCTATGTCTAATAAATACCCAGGCCCGGAGGCGCAATAATACTTAATGTACACACATCAAAAGTGTCTAGGTATCAAGAACATTTTTAGCTCTAAAAAATCGAATTAATTTATAAATCAAATTTTACAACATCGTGATGAAACCCGCACACCACAAGGTGTGTGAACCCTATAACGGCGATGGGCTCACCCCCTGTCACCTTGGGTTAAATACGCGGTGAACCGTGGGAATTTGCTTTAGCAAGTGCCTCTGCCTACCCCGCTTTGGGATTAAAAGGCGTGAAGTGTATTTATTATTTTTTTTTAATTTAATTTTTTTTAATCTTCTGGTAAGGTCTCCTACCTAATTCCCCATGCCTGTATCAATGGCTTATCACCACATTTTGAATAAATTATGAATGAATTCAGTTTTTGTAAAATATATTCTTGATTGCAATATTCTAAAATGTACTTGATCCGTAGACACTTTTGATGTGTGTACATTAAGATTCCTGTTTTTGAAATCAGACAATTAATTGGAACCAGATGTAAAAATGTTATTTTTGAAAACATAAATTGTTATTTTTAAGTTAATTTCATCATCCAAAACAACGAAAGTAACAGAAAGAGAAATTTATAGGTTTTATTTTGATACTGATACTGGTCATATTAGCCGTAGAACCGATGACCGTTGGAGAAAACGAGTTCTCGAGTGGAGACCGCGTCTCGGCAAACGGAGTGTAGGACGCCCTCAGGCAAGGTGGACTGATGATCTACGCAAGATGGCTGCGTCTCAGCCTCTCCAATTGCACAGTGGCGTGCAATTGGAGAGGCCTATGTCCAGCAGTGGACAAGTATGGGCTGATGATGATGATGATGATGATTTTGATTGATAAATAATGAAACACTGTATGATGACCTATAATAATGGGGAATTTTCTTTGACGTTTTTCTGACAGATTTTCGGGATAAGAACTGTCATTACTGTCAAACTTTGTTTGGAAAGTATGACAATAATGACAGTTCTAAGTTAAATCTGTAAAAAAAACGCTAATGAAAATTCCCCATTATGTATGGCGTAAACAAAAAATCCTCCGATAAAGACCCGCAGGAACATTTTGGAATAAGTACGTAGAGTAGTGACTCATTTCTCTATACTGTTTTATTGATGTTGTTAATCACAACTGGACGTACGTAAAATATATATAATATACATATAATGTAGTAATGATATAAAAAAAAAATACACTGCACGCCTTTTAATCCCAAAGGGGGTCGGCAGAGGCACTTGCTTAATTGTTAGGCGAGGGCGGGGGCGGCGCGGGGGCGCTGGCCGGCGTGGGGCTGCACGTGCCGGAGCGCGGCGGCCGCCCACGCCGCGCCGCGCGCGCCCGCCCGCCCCTCCTCGCGGCCGTCGTGCCGCCGCGCACTCTGTGAGCCTCTAACGCGCCCACCAACCGAGCCATTCGAATTATTAACAATTTTCTCGCAAGTTGCCAGGAAGCTGATATCTTTTTTAATTCTGTGCCAAGACTGGTTCGATTATATGACACTTTCCTCAATGTAAATAATTTTGAAATGTAAATGTTATTTTTGTAAGTATAATGTGTTAGTATTAGATTCTTCTTTGTTTTTGTGTTAGTTTTAAGGTTTTATTTCTAAGTAGTAGATACCTATGTATAGTTTATAAGTTGTAAATTTTTAGATTTAGTTATTTTTCAGTGTAACTAGCAATAAGCGCGATTTGGAAATTTTCTGTAAGCCTTATTGTTTTCTTTAATAAATAAATAAATAAATAAATTAATAAGCAAATGCCCACGGTTAACAAAGCGTATTTAACCCAACCTGACAGGGGGTGAGCCCATCGCCGTTTAGAGGGTTCACACACCTTGTGGAGTGCGGGTTTCATCACGATGTTGTCCTTCACCGTACGAGCGTTGCGTTGCGTACATAGGCTCTGGAAAAGAGTCCCATTGGTACACGTCCAGTAGCCGGACTCGAACCCGCGACCTCCCGGTTACAAGTCAAGTATCCGGCCAACTGGACCACATGATAGACGCTCATTATTTATTTCACGCTATTAATTGGATGGAGGAAAGCTGCATTCTTAAAAGTGTGTAAACCCTGTACTATGTGCATTATGATTATCACATGCTTCTAGATATTTCTCATCATCATCATCATCAACCGCATAACGTCCACTGCTGGACGAGGGCCTCCCCCAATGAGATCTGTCATTTGGGGTGAAATGCCAGTAATCGCCACGCTTGGCAGGCGGGTTGGCGATCGCAGTGGTGTTGTCGTTTAACTCACAGAGAGCGCTGCTGCCCGTTCTCTGGAGAGCTCCCTCGGTCGCCTCTTACGACCCCCATGACGGGAAATGTTTGACTGGGGTGGTGACACATGTATTCTATTCGCCGTCACCACACTGCTAGATATTTCTAACTAGGCAATTCTATTCAATAAAATCACAGCGCCATCTATATGAATCGATGTAAACTAGCTCCACGTTGAAACCACGCTTTGACCTCCTTCGCGAAGCTTTCGAATTTGCGAAGCCGCGGCACAAATAATTTATTCGCTCGAGACCGCTTTAGTTCAGCGAAATTACGTGGTAAGTTCCTTATCTATTTGATAGATGGCGTTATTGTTTAGTATCATGATACATGATCCGATGGTGACGGTGCAATTTTAATCTGATGTCGAATGTAAAAGGCGGATTACATCTTTATTCGAGACGTGTTAGTCACAGTTTATCCCGTACTCGTGGGAATTTCTATTCGTTACTAGCTGTCCCGGCAAATATATCTTTTGCCGTAGGAAGATTTGTACCTTGTATATTGGAGGAAATAATATCTTCTAAACATTTTCTGGACTTCCACGAATAATTCAAGACCAAAATTAGCCAAATCGGTCGGAGTTTTCGCGAGACTAACGAACAGCAATGCTTCTTTATTTAATAGACAAATAAATGTCTTGGCATACAATTGTGTTGCTATAGGAAGTCGCATTTTTACCCTATGTATTGGAAGAAACACACCTTTTAAACCTTCCCTGGACTTCCACGTGTGATTCAAGACCAAAATCAGCCAACTCCGATGCTTAAAGCTATATTATCATAAAATTTCACTAAGACCCGTTCCCCTAGTTGTTTTATCGTGAAAGAGGTACAAGGTAAAACAACATGAATATAAACAAACATTGGCGTTTATAATTTAGTAGTAATAAATCCCCCTTCAGTTTTGTTAACATCACTAGTTCGACTTTGGTCTAGACATTGTAAAAGATAAAAGGAAATTCGGACAAAACATTTAACAATAAGTAATAATGAAAGACACAACAAAAATATAATTAGAAATAAGTATACATTAATTAATTAATGAACTAATTCGTATCGCGAAAAAAACAGTTATTTTTATTTATTCGTAATTGTCAAGGAGTAACTTAAAATCAATTTCTGTGGCGCAGAACGGTAATTGCTATGAAAATAATTGATTGAGACAAAAACAAGTAGCAACACTTTGTACATTAATTGAGGATCCAACCTTGAATGTGCCATTAGAGTAACAAGTCTAACACTGCGAGGCGACCGCACAACGTGACACAAAATGTACTATTTTAATTTGTAAATTTTAAAGAGAATCTTTTATTACATCGTTTCAAACTGTTTTGTCTGTGTGTTGCATGTCGCGTGACGGTCGGTCGCGGAGTACGGAGTTTCACTTTTACGGTGGTTTCGTAAAACCACACAACATTAGTGTTTTTTAGTTTTTTTAATATCACACGATAGTTTGTTACTTTTGTTGCATAATTGTACCTTTTCCTTAATTAAAATAATTTTATGTATAAAATAGGACTCGATACCTTAATTCAAATTTTTTGTTCAATCTAATGCGCGTGGTATGAATAAACATCTTACTAATATTATAAATGGAAAAGTTCCGCTTTCTGAACTGCTACATACTGAACCGATTGCTTTGAAAATTTGCAGACGAAGTCCGGTTTAAATAATAAGGTACTTTTTATCCCCGAAAAAAAAAATATTCCCGAGGGAAAACAAAAATATTCCTTTATACCGCAATATAACCGAAGTCCACGCAGGCGAAGCCGCGGGCGGAAAGCTAATATTTTATTATATTTTAAAAAGGTATACAATACACGTGTTGATGCCCGTTGTATTGACACTCTTGTTTTAACCCGGAATCGGAGGACATGGTAAAAACATGACTTAAAAGAAAACTTTAAAAAAATACAACAGGATTCATGAAAAAAGACAAGTAGGTTAAGTACCTTTTTTTGGAGGATCGGTGATGATGGCACACTCTGTGAGGTACCACCATATAATTCCACAAATCTTTCAAGGTTCCTATCAGGTATAGCTCATTATGTGTGAACCAAACATCAATTTAAAATGAAAAACACTGGGGTGACGTTCTAAATGTAACAGATAAATTAAATTTTGTCCGAAGTTTTTATCTATTTATTAAAAATACAATATTTTTATAGCTATAGCCAAGGCGCGCTTATTGCTAAAATTACAGACTAAAAATAAACACATACATTTAAATATTTGCACAAGAAAAATAATACAATGTAAAAATATTAGATTTTTTTTAATACTTTTTTATTTTTGTACGTCAAAACATAACAACAATGAATTTACACAATTTATGATTTATTTATAAACATTTCGGATTGTCGTAGTAATTTTGTTACTTTTGATCTCTTCACTTCAAAGTTCGAGAAAAACTAAAGCCAAGTTTTTAAAGCTGTAACATTTCTTTATCAAAATCAATTTTGTATGAAATTTGACAGAGCTGAAGTAAAATTTACAGAAAATTATATTTATATTTAAAAAAAATGTGTGTGTTGTTGTAAAATATGAAAAAAGCATATCCCTTACAACGAATTCCTAAAAAAATAATTCAACGCTCCTGAACTAGAAAACATAATTATGAACATGTCATGGGTTCGATTCCCACCGCCAACAGGTGCTTAGGTTATGAGCTTTTAAATACTTGTTGGACGTGTCTGGGTGTTTTATTTATATGTATATATTTATAAATATATTTATAGCAAATATATTTCGTTGTCCGATTTCCATAACACAAGTGCTTTAGCTACTTAACATGGAATGAAGGCAATGAGTGTGTTGTTGTAAAATATTTATTTATAATTATTAACTCAATATTGTTAACTGGGTGCGAATATAATCGAAGACAACAAGACGTGGTGAACAATATTGAGTTATAATGTCTGCACAGACACTGCGTTTCATTAAAAAAAATATTTAGAAAACTGCTTATAAAAAAAACTTATAATTGTATTTTATTTCCTTTCTTTGTGTTAATGTATTGTATTTCTATTTTGTTTGATTGTATTTATTTTTTGTTGTTATTATTCTTTTTGTGTTATCATATATTTTAGAAAACATGTTGTTTTCATGCACGCAGTACCAACAAAGTTTTATTATCAAAGTTTCGTCACAAAGGATGCGCGGAGTTATAATATTAATTTAACATGTGCGCAATTACGAAGTACACAGACGTCTGTTAATTACAAAATTCCTTATACCGACTGTTGGAGACGATGGCGCCTCCATTATGTCACTTCTAGCATGTTAAATGGGCTTTGAAAACACAAAAGTGTCTAGGGATCAAGAACATTTTTAGCTCTAAAATAAATCTAATTTATTAATTTACCTATTTCCCCATGCCTGTATCAATGACTTATCACAACATTTTAAGTAAATTATGAATGAACTAGCTGCCCCCGCGAACTTCGTTCCGCCTTAGAGGGGATACCTAAATTTTCTAAGTTTCCGCGCAATTCTTTATTTTTTTTCTGTCATAAGAACCTTCTCCTTCCCCTCGGTTCTAAGCTACATCTCTACAAACTTTAAGCTAAATTAGTTCAGCCGTTCTTGAGTTATAAGTGTAGTAACTAACACGACTTTCTCTTATATATAGATAGCCGGTACCCGCGACTTTGTCTGCGTACTTTTAATTTGAGTATTAGATATTAGATATGGATTAAAGGAACGGTATAGATTTGGATATAGCATTGAGTGGCAGAAAGTACTCAGGAAAATGTATTGGTCCCTTGTGTCCAAGAGACACGATGACCTAATTAAAATGACAATGATCTAATTTAAAACATTTTTGTATACAACGTTTGCTGTTTTGTTATTATTTGTTCAAATGTGGAGATTGTTTGGACTCGACACTCGCGAGCAGGCCACGTACAGTTGGCCATGCGAGAAACAGTTTTTCTCTAAATGGACACCTGCTACTTTTAAGTGTTTGCCCTTGCGCTTTGTTAATGGTCATTGCGAAGGCTGGTTTGAGGGGAAACTGGATTCTTTTAAACTGAAAAGGTAAATCTGTAGGGATCATGGGTATGCGGGGAATCAAAACTTCTTCATCTTTAGCTATTCCTGTCATTATAATTGCTCTAATAATATTGCGTCCTAGCTGCGTAATTTGCAATCGAGTCCCATTGCATAGTCTCAGCGCTTCGAGATTTCTCATTAACAAAACTGGAACCCCAACTTTCAGTCTCAGCTTATGAGACGGCACTCCTGACAGCTCTAGAGAGTTTAGAAACTCTGTAGGATAAGATGTCACCTGTTCACTGTCCATGACAATATCTACTGACAAATATTCGACAACATCGCCTTGCACATGTGACATCATTCGTTCATTGATCTGTCCCACGATTTCATTGGTCGGGGCTAATATTGCCCTTTCACACAGCCACTCTCTATTTCTCATGTTATATTCCAATCGGGGATAGACGTTGTTTTTAAGATCCTCCAAGTCGTGGACAGCATTACAAAATTCTTGATTTAATGTAATCATGCCGTTAGCGTCCGTAGTCATGCGACCTTCACCGATTTTTTTTTTTTTTATTTAATACTTTATTGCACAAAAAGTACAAAGGGTGGACTTAATACTAAAGTATTCTCTACCAGTCAACCTCACAGCATGGGAGAACATAGGTGCGGGTCAGTATTAAAAAACAAACATGTAAGTAAGTACAATAAAAAACCTAAGTAGGTACACAATTACAAGTAGAAATACAATTGACATATGTAAGCGAACATCCATAATTATATATGTACGTAAGCATAAAATAAAATCAATATATATACACATACGCAATCTATCACATACATAAAAAAAAATAAAAAATAATAAAAATAATAATAATATGACACATAAGAAGTTATTACTTATACTGTTGGAGAAAATGCGTCTTGAGAAGTTTTTTGAAAGAAGGACGAGAGGGTGCTTTCCTGACATCAGTGGGAAGAGAGTTCCATAGGCGGACAGCAGTCACAGCAAAGGAATTAGACATGAAGCCAGATTTATGGGTAGGGACATTTAGAAGAAGGTTGTTGGATGAGCGAAGATAACTAGCATGGTTAGATGCTACGAATGAAAAACCATCCTTTAAATAGTTGGGTGTTTGAGGGTCAAATAGTATACTGTACAGAAGGCAGAGGATTCTAAGCTTTCTGCGCTCCCGGACTTTCAACCATTTGAGTTTTGCGCGGTACGGTGTAATGTGGTCATATTTCCTCAAACAGTAGATGCCAGATTTTCAATAGAGCAGCTGCATATTGCCCCGATTGCGTATCATTATATAGTTCTACTCGCATGTTTTTAGTGAGACTAATAATACTATTAACTATGAACTAAAAGATCCCGAAATATTAAGCATGTACAAAATAAATTTATAGGACCTAACTAATAAAAAAATACTACCTACTTAAAAAAATACGAAACGATAAAATAATTTTACTGGATAAAGTACCTAAATCTTTGTAGCGCAAATTTCTCTAATCGCATGCGTCCGACAACGTCGTCTGCTCTCACGTATCTGCCCGTTCGGGTAGGCATAGTTATGTAGATTCGTGCGCTCCCCCACCACACGACAGCGCCGATGCCGGCCGCCACACTTCGGCGAATGTGCGCGACGACGACCGACGACCAATGACAGCGGCGGTGATGCAGAGTATTCGTTAAAAGGATTTTTTACTTCAAAGCCAATTTTTTTTTAACTTGATACACACGTTTGGGCATATGGAGAGAATGGATGAAAGTCGATTGACGAAAGAGTTTATACGGGTGATGTAATGGGCCGGGTGAGTAGAGGTCGCCCCAGAAGGACATATAAAGACCAGATTGGTGATGTCCTGACCGAAGGTGGCGTGAAAAGTACT